>JAEBDU010000001.1:2858287-3063294 GCA_016802625.1 Heliconius numata | reverse complement strand
GTACTATATTTGACAGTTGACATTTGTAGCACAGAAGTCTCCTAAGTATATTATGATAATTGAAATATTTTTTACAAGTATGAGTGTATTAACTTCTAAACTTGTAAGCTTAATCCTACTTAAAAATCTTGTAAAACAGCAACACAAGTTGATGAAGCTGTTTGTTTCGCTATAATAAATAACGAAATCTCTAGGTAAAGCTAAACCAAGATTAAGGTTGCGTACTTTATTAAATATAGTATATAGTTAGAATAAAGTTTATGATATATTTAGTAAACAATATTTAATGCAAATGTATCTGAATTACCATACCGTACGGTATCGTACTTTAGAAAGAATAAAAAATATATTTAAATAGTCTGTACGGATAGCATTTATGAACACGAGACTTTGCAAGTGCAACACTGACGAACGAAGTCAAATTGCCATTTTCCTATTTGTCTCAGTGGGTCTAGTGTGGTGAATAATTGATGAAACCATATTGTTTTTGTATTTAGTCTTATAGAAATAAGATTTTTCTAAAAAATATCTCATATTAGTAGATACTTATTATATATAGAGTTTTTAATCTAGTTTCCATCATATTTGTATACAGTTGTGAGACCTGTTTATCACCATTGACGGATGTCCTTGTACATTTTGCAAGAAATATTGTGGCGGTAAATTTAATTTTTACTATTAACTACCGAATTATCATGTAATTTTAATTAAATTTAAAATGGGTAGCTCAGAGGAAAATGTGCTTACAAGTGAAAATAAAAGTGAATGTGAGGTTGTCGAAAATGAAGCCGGTGATATTTCGGAAAACGATCCCACTGAATCTGCGGAGGTATCGTTGAACATTAGCACTTCTTCAAACGCACTTACACCGAATGATGCTAATTCTTCAAAAGAAGGTGATATATCTGCTGGTAGCTCAAAGAAAACAAAAAAGAAATTTCGGCACGGCAAAAAAGGACATCTCCCTACTAAAGAAAGTCAAGAAAGAAGTACTTTAAGAAGAGTATATCATGCTAGCACAAAGTTTAGGCAATGTAAAAAACGAGCACAAAGTTTTCCATCAATATCGAAATTTTTTCTTCCGTACAAAAGACCGCGCAAGGAAGCTTTTATCCCACCTACAAAATTTCTGCTTGGTGGCAATATTTCAGATCCATTAAATCTCAATAGTTTACAGGATGAAGATGTGAATAGGGCTATGAATGCTGTCACTCCAGAATCCTCTCCTTTACCAACACCACCAAGGCACAAGGCTAAGATAGATGTGATAATTCCACCTAATATTAGAGATCCACTTAATTTAATGGAACCCTTAGATAACGAGGAATATGAAAAGAGGCTGGAAATGCAACAGCGAAAACCTCGTAAAAAACCTCGATTAAGGAGGCGCACAACGGAAACAAATCCACCTACCATAGAAGTTGCTATTGAGAAGGAAGAGGGGATTAAAGAGCCACTGCCACCAGAGCCATCAACATCTGTATCAAAATCAAGAAAAAGATCGTGTAGTGATAGTGAAAATAGTTCCCAAAAAGGTAAAGATGGCAAAAAGTTACGAAGAATGGATTCATTGGATAAAATAGTAAGTCCAGTAGTACCTCAACCCGGGGCGTGGATGAGGCCACGGCCCCAACAGAGGGCCGGAACTCAGGAACGGCCAGCTTCTCCACACAGGACCAAACTGAAGAGTTTATCTGAAGAAGAACAAAAGTTGCCTACATTTCATGCAAAAAATTCAAGATACCAGTATGGCAATTATGACAGGTATGAAATTTTCTGGTTCTATACTAAAATGTTTAAAATTTTATATGACTAACTATTTGCTAGCTAACATAGTTTTAGTTAGCTATGTTTATAATCAATATATTTTATAAATTTCTCTTGTTTATGCGATATGATTTACATAAATATATTTTTTTATTAAATTCATGCTTTTATTTGCATATAACAAATAAAACCTAGTGTTCAGATACTCTGTTCTCAGAGGGTTGGAAATGAAAATAATAAAACTTTCATTATTTTAATAATAATTTAAAATACATTTCATTCAATTACAATACACTTACTATTTTTTTAAAATTTTATTTAAACAACAACAACTGCCATACAGACAAAATAAAACAGAAGAATGACAAACAAAAAAAAATATGAATAATACAACAACAACCATGCAAACAATCTTACTAGTATATTTTATACTATATATTAACTAAGAAAAAATTAAAAGAAAGTGCACAGCAGGGTGACATAGAAAAAAGGTGGGCCACTCAGCATAGTTGTTGGCATATAAGCAATAATACTCAAAAATACCAATGCTGATTTTCAGTGGCCACCTAGGAAATGATGCACCTGCGAACGAAATTGTTTATTAAACACAATAGCAAAAAAATAACCATCCTATGATGAATTACCTTATGATCACTTAATATTTTATTATTTATTTCTAGGTATTATGGCTACCGTAACCTGAATGCCACAATAGACATAAGACTGCAAGTATTTGAAATGCATCGACATCTATTTCAAAATAAAGATGTCCTAGATATAGGTTGTAATGTGGGCCACATTTCTATAGCTGTGGCTCGTACTCTTGGAGCTAAAACAGTTGTTGGGATTGATATTGATACAGTGCTTATTGGTATGTATATTATAGTTTTTTTTAAATGCTTTATTTATTATTGTATACTAATTTGTATTTTTCTATACTTTATCTGTATCTATTATGAACTTCAAAAAATCTAAAAAATTCTTAATGTATATCAATATTTAATAAATAAAACATCTATCCAATGCTTATAAAATTATGTATGACAAGCCATTTTAAATTACTTTACATTAATAATAATTTGTTCACATTGGGTTGTAAAGCACTTCCTACTTATAACATAAAATAATAAATGTATTTAAAACAATTTCAGGAAGGGCAAGGAAAAATTTGCGATCCTTTGTGCCTATACCCCCGGAGCAACCAAAGACAGAAGAAGACAAGAAAGCTGATAGTGATGAGAAAAAATTAGACTGTAATAAATGTAAGGAAGACAAATGTGAAGACTGTATTTCTGTGGACCAGAAAATTGATAAAGATGACAAAGAAGATGACTCCAAAAAAACACTGTCTGGAAGGAAGTTACGAAAGCCAAGGAAGAATAGGAAATCAATAAATAAACAGGAACTCGGCCAGTTCTTCTTTCCTATGTCAATGTCTATTATGTTTGGTCCGCTCCGTGATTCAAAGTCAGATGTAATAAATATGGGCTTTCCGTATAATGTCACATTTAAACAAGTAAGTAATAAAAGATTTTTAGTAAATTATTTTTTTTTGGAAGTGAGAAAATGAACATAATTCACTAATGATTCCCCATGTCGGAATCCAACCAAGCACCATGGAGTTTACAATCAAATGCTGTGCCGCTATGGTAAGGTGGCTTTAATATATTTATTATTATAACAATTCTTTTTCATTTACAGGGTAATTATGTGCCGCGAGAAGAAGTAGCGGTGGGCTCTGGGATGGAAAGTCCTCAGTTCGATTTAATATTATGTCTATCAACAACAAAATGGATGCACTTGAACTGGGGTGACGCTGGCTTGAAGCGGGCGTTCCGCAGAATGTTTGCCGACTTGCGCCCTGGAGGTAAACTCGTATTGGAGGCACAAAACTGGGCTAGTTATAAGAAGAAAAAGCGTTTGACTGTGAGTACATTTATAGTTTTTTATATGGTAATGTTACTCACATGCTTAAAATCAGTGTAATAGATTTGGATGTTTTTTATCTGTGAAGTCTTCATTTTGTGTGTTTTTAAATAATTAAAGTTAATTGTAAAATAGAAAAGTTCTCTAAGATGGTTGGTATTCATATTTGATATATAACACTTAAACATTACACTAACTGGATTAATGTTTAAAAGTTTTATTTGAGTGTTTTAACTAAATATAC
Source organism: Heliconius numata (assembly GCA_016802625.1). Lineage (NCBI taxonomy): Eukaryota > Metazoa > Arthropoda > Insecta > Lepidoptera > Nymphalidae > Heliconius > Heliconius numata. The sequence continues at coordinate 3,059,357 of JAEBDU010000001.1, read as the reverse complement.
ATACAGAGCAATAAATAATTTATTTTTTTATAGTTATTACATAACAATATTTTTAAAATATTGTTATGTAATAACTATAAAAATAAAATGCATGCTGCATGTGGCACAGTAGGCAGAGGAAGCCTAGTGTTAAGACACTCCACTCTTCACTTTCTACAGAATTCTAGAGGCATTGCCTCATCACCAGAGCGACGAACATGAAAATATTAAATATATTATTACCTCGAGTGGAAATTGGACCCACAACCTGTTGCGTTTACAGTTACACGCTTGTGCTCCTGCTCCACAACTGGGCTCATAGCACACCATGATGTTGGATAATAGATTATGATTATAGTGTAAAATACTTTATTAACAATATATTTTTTATTATTACAGCCAACTATTTACGAGAATTTCAATTCAATTGAGCTGTTCCCTAACAAGTTTCGAGAGTACCTGCTATCACCCGAGGTGGGGTTTAGCAAGTGTTGCATTCTGGGGGTTCCGCAACATACAAGCAAAGGTTTCCGGCGGCCCATCCAGATGTACGTGAAGGGGGATTTCACGCCCAGCAAAGCATGCTGGTCGGACGCCTACGCCCCGTCTTCCCACCATAGACCAGAGGCCGAGCCACCGCGCCGCACGGTGTACGCGCCCGTAGCGCCCGCGTACCGGCCCAGCGACGACGCGCCCTCCACTGGCGCCGTCACGCCCTACTCGCCCAACCTGGACTGCAGCGCCGACGACTCCCCCTTCTACAACCCCCGCAGCGACTCCTATGCGCCCTCCTACCAGCCGCCGCGGCCCACGGTCTACGCCACGCTGCCATCCCCCCGCGGCGTTGCCTCGCCCGCCGCGTCGCCCGCCGCCTCGCCCGCCCCCGACCACCTCACCGCGCGCGTGCCCGACGACTGAACACCTACCGCCTGTAAATAATGTAGATCCCCTAATTATGTTTCGATAGGCTGAAAATATTTTATAATATTATATTCGTAACGTATTAAGTTATTATGTGTTTTATTTTTTTTATCGATCATCTGTCTAGCCCTCCTTTTGTGGTAAGCCTGGTAACATTTTCTTGTAAATGATAAATTTAGTTAACATGTAATAAAATAAATACTTAAAATATATCGACAACTGCATCACATTGTGGTAATTTATTTTCAAAAATCTAAAAGGTTCCAAACATACATTTTTATTCACATTAAGTCTAAATAAAACTAAAAAGTATGACAATTTGTTTCCACTTTAAAAGTACTTATATGCAGTTGTAGAGTACTTATACCTTCATGATGAATGTGGACACACAAATGATTTTTATGGTAATGATACTTCTAGTTGAAACGTCAGGAGCCTTGACCTCACTTATGCTAATCCTATACAAATGAGGCTAATTTAGCTTTTTGAAAGTGGGGGGTACACTGGCTTGTACAGCAAAAGATGGGAAACATGTTATTTGCTTAATACAATATTTTTTTTTTAGATAATATATATTTTTATTTATGTCTATTTAATGTCAATAAAAAAAAATCTTTATAGGTCACCTGTTTACATGTTAAAAGTATAGTTTTCAAAAAAATATAATATCGTGTAAGGCTACAACAAATATATAATAGTCATTATAGATTATATTGAAAGTAAGCAGTAATTTACTTTGCCTTAAATAATATTTAAATATTATGAGCGAAAACACATAACACGTATTGTTAGTTTTTTTTATTATTATTAAATAAAACACCACGGACCTTAATGGTCCGTGCCCTTTTCTGCTCTTTTTTCTCTTTGATTTTTTTGTGATTTTGACTTTCTTTTGATTTATTTTTCAATATACTCCTTTACACAACAGAAGAATTGAAGATTTAATTTGTTTGTTTGTTTAATGGTTTGCACTATTCATTAAAAAAAGAGGAGCGCATTGTTGGTTTAGTTATGAGTAATTATTATATTATTATTATATTATTATTAATTGAAGCATATTATTTAATTATTTTATAAATTTATTTTAACAAACATAATTAAGAATTACAATTGATCATATTAATTTAATATAATTTCATCGCAGTCTTAATATAAACAGTAGAACAAATGCTACAATTAAATAATAATTAGATAAGAAGTAATAATCTTCCATGGAAAGGAGCTAACAGTGCTCGGGACTTTTGAAGTTGTGACCCAAGTGTAACTAAAGATTCTTTACCCGACCTCCTTCTCTCTTTGAAACACTTTCTAGATATGAATCGATAATTGTTAAAGTAAATTATATAAAAATTATAATAAATAATACAGATAGAATAAAGAAAATAATTTAATTAGTAAACATTAGTCGTTGGTGAGGCTATCAGGTGACGGCCATACGATCACATGATTTTCATTTTAGTTATAAGCGAGTATAGTCAAGTAACATTTTGTTGTAATAAGATAGAGAGAGAGAGACTTAACACTAGGTTCCCTCTGTCTACCTCGCTACATGCGGGATGCAGCGTAAAGCTGAAACAAAATAATAAATATTGTAACCATAACAAAAACCCGAAACGTCAGCTGCGTGTATGCGCATTTATTAAGTGCGTACTTCATCAGCGTTACGACCCGCCGCGAGCTCTTCCCCTCTACATTATTGGACATGATTACTTACATGTGTTATTCCACTCGAAAATGGTAATATCTTTTACACGAAATCTAATTTTCCATTTTGTCATCCTATATTTTTGTTATATACCTAACAACAATTCTACTTCAATAAGTTATTAAAAATAAATAAAATCTTAGTAATATTGGGAAGCCAGACGCGCTTTTAGTTTATTTATGCGGCAGATGTGGCAGCTGTTGCAGATGAAAACACACAAGTTGCCGCCATAAGGAGTTCCTATTTTACCTGCAAAATACGAGTGGAGTACGAAATTAGGTAAATAGTGGAAAGTTATAACTTACTATATTATATGTTTTAAAATACTGAAATTCCATTATAAAAGTTTTTAACATGGAATTTGAACTTTCTATTTTTGACTTTTATATTTTGGGTATTTAGTTAAATTAATATCTAATTAAATACGTACGTTCAGAAAGACTAAATTTTAACATAATCTAATCTAATATTATTAGATTTTTTAAAAAGTTTCCCCGTTGAGTATCGCAATTTTATAAAAAGTTAAGAAAATAGTAATTTGTCTAGAAGAGCTTCAATTTAGTCAACTTCAAATTAAACTTTTAAGAAGTCATTCATTCGCCCTGATAAGCTAAGTGCCGTTGAATTAACTGCATCGTTTGGGAATCAGAATTTTTATAGATCTTGCTAATAAATTTTTTTATATGAATAGATAATTACACAATATATAGTTTTTTTACAGCTTCACGCTGTATCTCGCTTGTCGCAGGATAGGCAGATGGCCTAGAGTAAAATACTCCGCTCCCCACTTTCCGCCGAATTCTGGAAGCATTGCGTGTTGAGTGGCGGAACTCAACGCTACGATTTGCTTCGACACAACCTGTCGCCTTTACAGTCACAACTGGCCTCTATTTATAGATTATATTTCCTAATTAGTGAAAGAAGAAAAAAAAACTAGTTGAATAATTTCCCTTCTGTCTTCTTCACATAACGTGCCAGTTATATATACATAGTTATAGTTGACATCCATACATAAAGTCACTAAAGGTGGCTAAAAGCCAAAAACAAAGAGTCGGTAAAAGGAATTTACGTAGGTATTATTTAATATACAATTTAGAGCGCCAATACGCCTTCGACGCCATTATAAAAAATGTAGGTACTTATTCAAAATATAATCAGGCATGTTATGTGAGGTTAATGGAACACATTACTTATGTGAGATATATAGGTTCCATTTAACATTGCATTTATGAATATGGTTCCACAGTTTCACACAATCATTGGTACGTAGAATTTATTTCAAAATTTTCTACCATTTCTTTTACTTGTTTGCTTATTTGTTTATATTTTATAAATTTTATGAAGCATGCTCTTTATGAAGTTAGATATAGCCAGTTGTCGTTCATCTCCCGGATTCGAAAATTATTGATTAATAGATACGTCGTACGTCCTCTATACGCCGTGGGAGAGTGCACGGGTGGGCCAAAGAATGCTGTCATGTAAGCGGTTTACTTGCATCTGCCAACTGTGAAAGATATTTATTATTTATTAACTAGATTATTACTTTATTTAAGATATTGTTTTATGATTTTAATATAATTTTTAAAAGTCTCTCCGTTTTTTATTCTCCGCAATGTTTAAATTGCAGTTGGCGTTGAGTTCCGCGACTCAAGGGGAAAGTGGGGATCCACCTCACTTAAGAAGAAGAGCAATTCATCCCGAACGTTGAGTCCTTCTTAAGTTCCTCGGCACATGGACACCGACTTACATATAACTAAGTTGGAACACACTGCTGTAGACTGAACGAGGATTAAATAACATAAACAAATGTTACATAAATAAATATATGTGAGTTTAAGTGGTTAATAAATTTACATTTTAACGACTATATACCCTAGTTTGACCCTTTTCAGCATACAAATTGAGCATAAAGTCGTCTTAGGTACACATATTGTTGAGAATTACAAACAAAAGTCGAATTCTATAGTTATTCAAATAACTTCGGTTGAAGCTTTTGAAGGTCGACTAGTGGACAGTTACGCCATCATAATAGATCCTGTATTATGTAGCTTATTCTGAAATAGTTGTAAGTGGGCTTACTTAATATATGTTTAAAGAAGCGTCTTGGTTGGAATGAGCTGTTAAAACTTGGCAAAAATATAAATAAATATAAAATATAAATAAAATATATAAAAATATAACTAAATCTTTAAGTTGTCTCAAGTCTGTAAAGTCGGTTTACGAAAGACAACTTTTTGTGATAACGTCATAATGATGAACATGCCTATGCAAAGATAAAGATATCCGTCCATGTGTGTGTATGTGTGTGTGTGTGTGTGCTCGTGTGTTATCTGTATATTTTACTAAGCGTAGTTGGGTATGTCATTTAAATTTGCAAATATTTGCATGAACTTAGCTAAGCTTTTAAGAAATTATTTAAATGATAGAAAAAATGTATTGGTATATCTATCTCTCATAAGAATATATCTTATTGGAATAGAAAATATAATAATATAATTTAATAGTTTTCTTTCCAGGTAATGTGGCTCGAAGATCTTGGATAAGGCTGTCATTTGGGTGACAAATTGTTATTTCTACATACATCATGAAATATTGTCTCAATATTGCCTCATAAAAACCTATACAGCCGGTATGCCTCAGTTGCTGGTATTACATTTTAGGCAAACACGTATCGTATTTTTTCACGTATATACGAGTATATCACTTTGTATATTATTCTCTATATCTATTACAGCACTTTTTACGCCCTTTGAATAAAAGAAACCTAATGAAATAACATAGAAGTAGTAAAAGTAACAAATACAATACAATAAGACGATATAATATGTAGCTGAATATACATATAATTGACACTATACAACTATATTTTTATATACCTTGAGTTTTAGACAAAAAATCCTTAAATTAAGAATATTTTACAAACGTAATTTTTTTTTAAATACCTAATAGCTTACCTTTGTAAATAATTAAATCATACTCGTATAGTTCTAAAGCACAAGGTATCGTTCAGCTCGTACTGTTATTATAATTGGGTCATAATTTTGTATATAAAATATTTATTCATTATTTATTACTCGGGCGAAGTGGTCGGCGTGGAAGGTGACATCTGAAAAATGTGTTATTAGGGAGCAAAAGTATATTTCTTTATTGGAGGTAAACATTCCACGCTTAGGAGAATTTTAATATAAATTGGCTTTTATTTGTCGTACCTACTTGTAAATTTTTGTGGGGATAAAAAGTTAAAGAATATTAACTTTTCCACGTTTAAATGGTATGATGGTTTTTGCGCTGTTAAGCTTGGTATTCATTAAGTTTGTTCAAAACAAATCTGTCAAAAACAACTTTTGACCGCAATAAAAGTTGATATTTACGTTATGTCTCTTTGTCAACTAAAGTAGACATTGAAATAATAGTATGAGGTAAGTATAAGCTCATACAATACCCGAGAATGTTGGATATTTGGTTTGGAAAAATAAATTATGTAAAAATTTTGTTGAAAAGGAAATTCAATATCATAGTCAACATCTGAAATAGAAAATGATTATACCTATTATATAGTCTTAATATTTTTAAGAAAATAAAATAAATTAGGCGAGCCGTGGTGGTGGCCCAAGGGTACATGCGTGTGACTGTAAGCGCGACATACTCGTATTGTTGGTTCCATTTCCACTCAAGGAAATATCAGTTATAACTTTTTTCAGAATTATATATATTTTTTAAATCCACAACCGTCGCGTCAACAATTTCACGTTTGTGCTAGTGCGCCAAGACGACCTACTCAATATTAAATATCTTAATTTTTTTCGCTCTGGTAACGAGGATTGAGTTCTGTTACTCAATATGCAGCGCCTCCAGAATTTGTAAGATGTGGGGAACGGAAGTGTCTTAATGGGAACTGAGTGTGTTAACTCTATGTTCCCTGTGCCTGTCCTAATATGTGCGCTATACAGCGGAAGCTAAAAAATAATAATGAAGCAAGAAACCGACTTAAAAATAATCTGAATAATTAAACATTGAAAGGAAATATACAAAAACCTACACAATATAATATTCAACTTGTATACTTTGATTTTGTTAAACAAAAATAATTAAAGAAAGATTTTATAATTTTGAAGTCGGTATCAAGCTAATGTACAACAATCTTACTACAATATCAAATTACAACGCCTGTTTGTTTATTTTTTCCGCCCCTGTACGTTAAGTACCGAGTCAGTGGGGTGTTGATGTGGAATGGGTTCTGCCATTGAATCTAGAAATTATGAATTTAAAAAATAAAAAACATCGCCTAGTAAATGGAGGTCACCTGGACACAAGTCCACGCTAACAAAATTGCGGGCGACCAAAAAAACAAACATTGTCGAAGTAAAAAAAAAGCTTTCGTTATTTTCCTTTAAATTTCAATTATATTTATATTCTTAAATTTATTCATAAATTTTAGATTCTCTTTTGACGTCAATCAAATAAGATTCTAAAGAATAAAGGTTCTTTTGTATAATGGACTTTCAGGATTCAATTTAAATTGGTGAAGTGGTTTTTAATTACAGATGATCGAAAAATTATAAATAAATTTCGGTCTGAGATATTTTACAGCAAAATGAGAAAGCTAAAAAGAAACACAATAAATTTATAAATTTAATAGAGTAGTTCTATCCTGCAAATGTGAATACTTATATGAATATTATTTGGATTTATATTTAGAAAATGGGGAGCGGAGTGTCTTAACACTATAGATACTTTATCTACCTTGCTGCTTGCGAGGTACTGCGGGAAATAAAAAAAAATTGTTAAGTTTGTTAAAAATCGGCTTATTTTATTTATTAGTTACAGAATTTATTTAGTGTATTATATCTATTATGAACTTATGAACAAAGGCATACCTACTAAGCCGCTGACCTATATTTCACTGGAGTCAGTATTTCCATATTAATAAAGTTGTTAGCTGCCTTATGAGATAAGCTAGATCAAGCAACTGAATGGCAAATGTCCTAACCCAAAGTCCACTGAAATAGAAGCCGTTGAGCAATGGTTATATTAAAGAGGGTGGGATGATGTGGAATTCTAAAATACCTGAAATTGTGAAAGTTTTGTAAGTATGGTAGAGGTGAAATATGCTTAAAAGTAATACTATTTCATATCGAAATACTCCTAAGAGTAATCTGTAATATCTATTTTAATATTATAACGATGAAAAGTTTTTCGGTTGAACACGTTAATATCATGAACAACTCAGTGGAGAAACAATATTTTTTTAGTTTCAAGTTGTATCCCGCACATAGCAGGATAGACAGAGGCAATCTGGGATACTGGTGTTAAGAATGAAACTCTCTCTTTCCGTTAGGGCACTTCTGGAATTTCCGTTGAATTCTGGAGTGTTGAGTAGTGGAACTCAACGTCGCGCTTTACCTCGTTACCTCGTTCTCGAGTGGAATTCAAACCACAATCTTTTGCGTTGATAGTCGAACGTTTGTGCCCCTGATGTCCTACGACTTGCCTCAAAATGAATTAAATTTTATATAAGTATGTAAAATTTAAATATACCTATTTTGTTTCCATATTATAAACCAGATAATTTTGATATAGATAGCTAAGTTTAATAAAACGTACCCGTGACGCTGCCTTTGTGAGTCACGTTAATTCATTTCATATAAGTGGGTCATACGCACCATGTGTGCCTGAAAAGCAATTACATACTAGAATAGCGATCGATCGCTCCTTAAATCGGTTACTTTTTTAGTAGTTCAGAAAAGGTTTTTAATAAATTCTTCTGTATAAAATAATTTAAACACGTTGTCTCTTAATAACGTAGGTTAAACGAGATTAATTGTGACATCATTAAAAAATGCTAAATTAAAATAATAAACTAACAAAAAAAAATTAAGGTCAATCGTGGTGCATAAGTGTGTGATGTGATGAGATGTGTGTGATGAAGGTTCCATCCTTTAGGAAATTAAATATTTATTTAAATGTATATTTTCATTTCTTCGTTTTGGTGTTAAAACAAAGTGCGGCGTTAAGTTCCGCTACTCAACACGCATGTCTCCAGAATTCGCCGGAAAATGAGAAACAGAGTGTAATAACACTAAGTTCTGTCTCCATATCCTGCCCAATAATGTACTTATCATTTACTTTTAAGAGGAATTCTAAAACTTGTTGATATAGTACTTGTAATTTTTTCGGTTTTCGATTTTTGTATGATAACAATTCAATCATTCAACAAGTGGTTTGCAATTCTAAAGGAGGGTGATTGAATTTGTAAATGTTAATATAAAATTTGCTTCATTTATGGAGTTTAACCTTTCATAAGAAATTATTCTAATTTTTTTTATTTGTATACACATAAAAAAATAGTATGTAATTATTTTATCACCTTAAGAACTAATTTTTCAAATATTGAAACCTCAAATATGGAGTTAATTTCCAAAACATGGATAAACGCATTTATGTGGACAATTATTCAAAAAATGTTTTATGCAATTTTATCCCTTTGTATGCGGCGCTGTATTTGGAGGCATTGCGTGTGGAGTGGCGGAACTTAACGCCGCGCTTTGCCTCGACACCAAAGCGAAGAAAATGAAAATATATATAATTATTCCTCGAGTGGGATCGAACCCACAACCAATATGTATGTATGTATCGAAAATCAACTGTAGGTATACTTAAATTAATATATAATGTTTTAACTAATTAAGGACTTGTTTAAGAATGAAGAAGGAGATAGGTACAATGTTGAAGATTTCCCTCGAAGCTTTATTTTTGCTGACGTGATTTTAATTAACAACGAAATTAAACTTTAGTAAGATGCCCGAGAAGCGATATTTTTTCTATTATTCTTGAGGTATTATTTATTACCTTTAAGTAAGAATATTTGGATAAATATATTGTTGAATTCCGACACTTACCATATAATGCCTGAATAATTTAATTGGTTCAACGCGCTAATCTCAGAAACTACTGGTTCTAATTGAAAATATATTTTTTTGACAGATAGTCTATTTATTAATGAAGGCTTTACAAAATCATATTAGTTGTATTAATGTAACCCTCTGTATCTGCAGTCAGTTAGTTTATTAGTTATTTCCGCTTGACCACGGAATCGAAGCCGCACGTGACAGGGTAGTAAAAAAGAAGTTCAGAATACAAACGAAACGAAAGAATACAAACTTTAATACTAAACAGACACGTTTGAAAGCTATAACTTAAGTATTGAAAAACTGTAAAGTATTTAATAACAGAAACTATTTTAGTAACAGAATTGTATAATAAAATGGTCATAAATAAAACAATATAATTAAAACATAATCAATTTAGTATTGTAAAAGCTGTTTGTTTCCCAATTTAAAATAAATGAAATAAATAATATATAACAGAAAGTAACAAGTCCATTAAATATAAGAAAGAGAAATCCTCATTTTTATCCGGATAAGCTGAAATAAATACAATTGTACTTAACGTGCTTTTTCCTTCTTTGTATTACGAAGTCCAAATTCATCTATTTAGTATATTTTTTAACTTAAAATTCATTCCTTTACATATGCCATTTATATTTTTTAAATTTAAATTCAAGAGTTGAAAGACTATTTATTTCTTAGTAAGTAATTTCTATGACAGCATTCTTTTCCGGTATTAAAGCAAAACACAACTGAAGGTAGTGCGATTCGCTATAAACCAATTATAAAAAAAATATTCACAATTAAATACCCATATACCCGCCACAACAGACGTGCCCTTAGACTGCCTTAGAGGACTGAAGGGTTTGTGTGACATAATAAGGTCTACTTGGTGAAAGTCAGTGAGGCCTAAGAGAACGTATCGTTAGTAGATAATAATTATAATAGGGCACATTCTGCACAGACTTCTTGAATGAATTTATTCCACAGTAAAGTTTATGTCACATTATTATTTTCTTTTATAATTTCTTTCATTCCCTACCCTTATATTTTCCTTCATATATAAAGGACGAGCCTTTATATATGCACAGATAAATGAGTGCATAGATTATTGTTTCTCTTCTGGACAACCAAACGCCACGCTTTGGCTAACTAGCCTGAATAAATTTACATAGTTTAAATATCAACGTTCAGTTAAAATAGCATCCACCGCCAACCATTACGTATATACGCAGAAATATTGTATTGCAGGAAAAATATCGTAAATTATTATGTTTTTGAGATTGGTGCAATTTCAGAAGCGAATATTACTTACTTCAAAATCATTTTTACTTCGAATTTGAGTAGGAAGAAAATATTTATTAGAAACCCTACATGTAACTCAGCAGAAAGCTTAGAAAACCGTTACTTCCACAAGCAAAGAATTGTCGATTTACGACACGGCTTAACCCGTAATTTATTCAAATGTATGGCCGCGAGGCTATCGCTTATACAAATGAAAATGTTTATAGAAATGGTTATAATGGTTTATGCTTTTTTTGTAAGAAATACATTGATTTAAACTTTTTAATTATCATTTATTGTCAAAGAACTATGGTCTAGAAGTTTCTAAAAAATCTAAATAAAATGTAATACTTTGCGTATTAAATAAAGGAAACTCCACACGATTATTAACATCGTAAATTCGTTTTACTAAATATCTTATAAATTAATTATAAAATCAGTTTATAAAAAAATTTAAATAGTAGAATAGGTATAATATATTAACTACATTTGTCTATAGCTTAAAATTAATTTTGTCTTCTAAATTTCATATATTTAATATTAATAAATCCCAAGAAACAACACCTTCAACATAAATAATTAAGGAACAATTATGAAGTGATAAAAGTAATTAATATAGCCTATTAGTCTGCTACCTTTCATTATATGTAACTTCTCATATAATATTCTTGTTATACCCAGTACCTACTGATTAAAGTTGGTAACGGCGTTCGTTGCGGAAACCACGGACCACCTACACAAAGTTCAAAACAATAACGCGTATGTAATTACTTTAAAGGTCAGTTGTGGTGATAGGGCACTCATGCGTAAACGTGACCAGTTGTGGGTTCGATTCCCACTCGAGGAAATGATATAATTAATATGAATTTTAAAACTTTTTAAGGTACTGCATTTACTTCAATAGTTTTGTAAATATCAAGTCGTAGCTGCAGAGACATTATTATAATATATGGTCCAAATATTTTTATTAACTACATGTCTTAAAAGGTTCGTAAGAAAAACTGCTAACATTTTCAGCTTCACAATTTATCCCCAGAGTAGGTAGAGACACTTTCCTTTCCAGTTGCGCCCGAATTTGTATCATTATGTTAAGTGGCGGAACTAAATACACAATACTATATAATAACTTTAATAAGCCAAAGCAGCAAAATGAAATCAATTTATCCCCCTGAGTGATGATCGAACCCACAACTATTGCGTTGCCTACTGTTTTACGATGGCCTCTAGATTTTTATTTTCACAAAAACACATTGAATTAATGTTAAGAAAAGTCATAAATAATAACAAAGTCACACACAAACGTAGGTGTAAGTAATTACCTAAATGGCCTGGTTTTCAAATTATAATTATCATTACGGGCAAATTGTGTCATCTACAAATTATATAGTGATTAATTGATGTAGCCTGACGAGATGAACCTGGCCTGGAGCCTTACAAGGTGACACCTGTTTGAAGAGAAGATAATAGGCGCTTGCCTGTGGTTAGCAAATTATCTCATTGTAAAGATACTCACGTCTCAGTACAGACTGTAGTAATATATAAATTACTAAATACTCTTTAATAGTCAAGTAATATCTATCTTTTTTATCTATCCATATCTATCTATTAATATGTCAAAATCGCTTCAAAGTATTTCGTGTAACTTTTAAGCTACGCTTATATTTTATACGTACTATTGAAAATAAAATAAGGTGTACTGTATATATGTTATGTAAATCAATTATGTAATATTAAGAAATAAAAGTGTTCAGTGGAAGCTATTTGTTATTTGAATAATGTGGAATAGTATTGGTGATCCAATCGCTTTGACACTAAAAATCCTGTGAATTTCTCTGAACATTTTCTGAAAATAACTTTAAGAGGAAATCCTAACTAAAGATAGTTAGTATTTCCTCTTAAAATTATTTTAGCGTTGCTGTTCTCAGAGAAAACATTATTTTTAAAATAGAATTGTTGTGTTATGTTTTTTTTGCAATAATAATGTAACACGCCTGTCGTTATATGGACACAATTACTGTAACTAGCAACACTGTAACAACGAACCCAGATGGACGCTTGCATGATATATTGGTTTTTCCGACAGAGCTTTCCAAGTTTGGAATCTCATACAACTTACTGAATGTATAGAATTCGTATAGACCTTGGATAGAATTCGTGTTATCATATCTCTTGAAGTTAGTACATTCATTTCGATGTCCGATGAGTTCTAATTCGCTTCACCAAACATCACGCAATGTCTCAAAAATTTGTCAAAAAGTGGTGATGGAAAATTTTAACAATAGGTTCCCTCTGCCTTTTTTATCCCTAGTTGAATTCAGTCGAATATAAAATTTAAAAATAGTTTTTTATTTACATTTTGCTTAGATATTCGATACATTTTGTTGTTCTAATAGAGTTATGTAATTTACACGATGATAAAGATTTTATATTTAATAAAAGAAACAGTTGGCGGCCTTTCATTTTTCAGAATTGTGCGCAGTTGTTAAACGAAATTTGTTTTTGTAATTTACTTAAAGCGTTCTGCTAAATATTTTTTCATCACATTCCTAGAATTTACTTAAAGCTTTATGTATCGTTGAAATATAATGACATGAGTGTTTAAACTATCACGCACGTTTACACGAATATTATCACATCAATATAAAACCTTTTAAGCCTTTAAACATAGTTTTGTGTGTGGTTAGTGATATATCATACCTTTCTTTCTTTTTATTTTATTCATATCTGGCACACGTACAAAGTCCGTACTTTTTGGTACCTAATATATTTATATATTTTTTATACTAATATAACTGAAATATAAATACTTTTATAGTCTATGGGGGTTCGATAATATTATCAAACTCCAAAACAATAAAATTGATTTTATTTACCTAGAAAAAATGGCCGGTTATTTCTAGATATAATGTAAATTATTGGACCGTTTTGAATAATTTATGTGAATTTTCTAGTTTGCGAAGAATTTGTTAAATATGAAAACATTTTTTTTCTAATTTACACAATTTATTTAGCCTTAAGTCTATTATGTTAATTTTGTAGTTTTTTTAAAATAGCATTAAAAATATCTATTTCTTTTTGTTCAAAAAATTATAGCTAAGTTAGATATATATATCTAAGTATTGTGAGTGAATAAAGTAAATGCGACGGGTTGTGAGTTCCATTCTGAACGAGGTATACGAGCGAACGAGCTATATACGTGATAACGGATCACGCATATAGCAGAGAGATAGATATAGCATACAAAAATGTTGAACCCTAAACTTTATTACTATGGAAATTTTGCTTAACAGTTTTTCATTTAAATAAAAATATGCAATATTTTCCGCTCTCACTCATAAGACCAGAATGAGATTTACATAATAATTACATCCAACTTTTATGTGCACAAACAAAATATAACATAAACCGCATTATATTAAAAAAAAGTCCGTTTGAAAAACCGAAGACATTGAAAATTTACAGGGTACTCTCGAGTAGGTCTGAAGATGAGGTCGACTTTTATCGTGGCTGTGAACAAGTCATTTTACCGGAGCATTCGACGTTTGAGAGACTACTTCAGAATAATTATGCTCGTCAAAGAACACAGCAGTTTTAACTTATTTAATTAGACAGTATATATTTGGTCACTAATATTTTTTTGATCATGGAGAGTAAAGCAGAGAGAATCAAAAAATCGAGAATATACAATTGCACTTTGCTAATATTTATAAGTTTTTCTTTAGCCTCACGCAGCCGATACAATCAGTAACTATGCCTTTCTATATATTTTATTTTCAGTCACATTTAGACGATGAAAGATTAACTATATTTGCCTCAAATGGGAATCGAGCCCACAACCTGTCACGTCTACAGTCACACGCTTGTGCTACTGCGCCACCATTGGACTCCTAAATGTCTCCTCCCCCTCCTCCTGGTCCTGCCAGAGACCTAAATGTGAATATCATCTAAAATACTATACTACTTCTTACTAGGAAAGTGTTTTTGAAAAATATTAAGAACTATGTCGTTATCAAAACAATTATCCAACTGCTGTCTCGGAAATATGATTTTCTTGACACACACTTTACTAAGTTTATGGAAGCGCACTGTCGTGACTTGCTCTTGAAGTTAACGAAGGCTCGAACGCTAAGCGCATATTAAAATATTATATTTTATATAGTAAAAACACTGGTGCTTACGCGTGTTCTTTTGAATATTGAGTTAAGTATGTCAAAGTCAAAGTCAAAATATCTTTATTCCATAAAAATGCTTAACATTTACATGGACATGTCATAAAAAGTAGAAAAAAATTAAAAACAAAATAACCAAATAAAATGTGCAATTTTGACTTGAAAAAAGCCCGTTCAAATAGTTGAGCTCATGAGAAGATCCAGGCAAAGAAACTCATGGCCACTCTTTTTAATTGCTAATATTTGTTACAAATTACAATTAACAATTTTTACTTAGAAATAGAGCAACTCATTTCCAAGTATGAAACAAGCGCGTGTCGGGCTCGCCCACCGAGGGTTCCGTACAAAAATTGGAGGCCTCGAGTTTTTCTATTATCTGTGCTCATTGCATCATCAGGATTAAACAATACTAATTAAACAATAATACCTACCTAGCAATTCTATGATTATGCAATGGATACCAGATTTACCGTACCTGAATAATAGAAATAAAATTTAAAAGCTAGTACACGAACACTACTTCAAAGTATTTGAAAAAATAAAGTTTCTTAAACATCTATATAGAAACATAAGCATATTATAAAATAAAATAATAAATATCATAATTTAAATCCTCCTCGGCTTTTAACGTATTTTCATTTTACAAAATACCTGAGATTGAAGTTTTTTTTTATTCATTATTTCAGTGAAGATTGAAAGAATACGCCAAAGTTTCTTTTTGTAAGAAGTTTTTATTGCCGTATATTAATTTTACCTGAACGAAGTAGAAAAAGAAATTGTTTGTACGTCGAGGAAGCGTGTTAATAATGTTTTTAACTAGAGAATGTAAAGCCAATCCAGATAAATTAGGTAAATTGCGGAGTTGATCTATGCGTCTTAAAAGGAGAAAATTTCAGATTTCCGTGTTCACTTTTCGCCGAATTCTTGAGGCATTGTGTGTTGAGTAGCGAAATTCAACACCGTGCTTTGCATCGTAGCCAGAGCAAAAAAATGAAAATATTAAATATTTCATTTCCCCGAATGGGAATCGAACCCTCAACCTGTCACATTTACAGTGTTACGCTTGTCTCGCGCCACGACTGGCTTATTCGCCTATGCCACAGTAATTCCATATCGTATGTACCTAATTGTATATTTTATTAAACCCTAAAACTTATAAATAAATTCTGCAGTATAAATCCGGCCGTCATGATTAGGGGCACAAGTTTCTGACTGTAACGCAGAGGGAACCTAGAGAAAAGATACTCGAGGCATTGCTAGAGCGAATTAATTATTATTACCTAATATTTTAATTTCTTCACTTTGGTACCAACGTAAAAGCGCGGCGTTGAGTTCCGCCGCTTAACACACAGTATCTGGAAAAAAATACCGGAATGTGGGTAGCGGATACTAATACTAGGTTCCCTCTGTTTACCCCGCTAATTGCGGGATATAGCGTGAAGGTGAAGAAAAAGAAAATATTCATAATGTACATAAATATAAATTATTATCAACGTTAATTTATTCATTGTTTGCTATTAGAAGTCAGTTTGTCTGCTCTGGAACACGGAATTTTGAAGACCGGGCGGTTAAGTTTACGGAGCGTGTTTGACTCTAATATCCTAGACATTATATTGCCAATATTATTCTTACTTCCTACATAAGCAGAGAGATTTCTTTTTTTTCTTTTAAGGTTCAAAATCCTAGAAAAGTGTAGTTGAACTTAATGGTCTATTGAAAGATGTTTAATAAAGATCTATCTTTTGATATTTTTTGAAGACATTTTGACAATTTAAGTGTTCAAATGAAGCACAATGAAATTAAGAACGGAGTAAGTAATTACAGAAAGCAATTTATGAAGTTATGGACTTCTCAACACTTTATATATATAAAGTGTTAAATTTCAGATAACATTGTTATAAAGAGATTTATTCGTAAAGTTAAATGACAAATACAATCTTTGGAATGAAGTTTGTTAAAACTTTTAAAAGTAGATGACTTAACAACTTTTCGAAGTTTATCGAACGTTTATTTGTATAATAGATATAGGTTTGGAAAAATTATACTGAAATTAAAAACTAATAATTATTATTATTATCTCTTCAAAAATAAAATAAAGTCAAGTCAAAGTCAAAGTCAAAGTCAAAATATCTTTATTTCATAAAAATGCTTAACATTTACTTGGACATGTCATAAAGTAGAAAAAAAATGCAAATTAAAAATAACCAAAAAAAAATGTGCAATTTTGACTTGAAAAAAGCCCGTTCAAATGGTTGAGCTCATGAGAAGATACAGGCAAAGAAACTCATGGCCACTCTTTTTCATTGCCAGTATTTGTTACAAATTACAATTAACAATTTTAACTTAGAAATCTTTATCGCGAACATAATTTTTAACAGAGTAATATGCTTTTTGGCAGAGCCTGTGCTTTACCACTTTTTTAAATTTGTTCAGTGATAAATTAACCATGTCGTTTGGAAGTTTGTTATAAAAGTGTATACTTTGACCTACGAATGAGTGAGACACTTTATGGAGCCTAGAGAAGGGCACAGCAAGCTTATTTTTATTTCTTAAATTATGTTGATGGAGGTCACTGTTTTTATTAAATTTATTAATATCTTTATGCACATATACTAAGTTGTCGTAAATATATTGGGAGTGTAGTGTGAGGATGTTAAAGTCTTTGAATTTATTCCTTAGTGACTCCCGTGGACCCATTTCTGCTCGGACTGCTCGGACAGCCCGTTTTTGGATAAATAAATTTATCCATCGAGTTTGGAGATGCGTAACGTTTAATTTTACTGGGAAATGTGTAATATTAAGGAAATACGCTATAAATGGATCGCAGAGTGAAGTTTTAATTAATTCTACAGATTTTATAATATAATAAAAAAAACCCTGCATCGAATTTATAATTAATTATAGTTAATATAGAAGTTTAAACAATTTGTTGCGATCCTAGGGTTGCTATCGAGTTGCAGCGTACGGCACTCGTGATTTAGTGTGCCTTGATCAACTTAGCCTGAGGCAGCAGCTGTGGGAAGGATTTACTACCGAAGCCTGCAAAGCCCATAAATATATCGTCGCATTCTACAGAGTTTTTGCACTGAAAAGTCGTCTAAGTGTAAATGTTAAGATAAAACACTATAGCAAGAATCTTTATTAATTCACAGTAAAAGTACTAAAGTATTAATTAGGTCTTAAAATTATATTATCTAATTATACATTAAACTCGATTAGATACAGTACAAGCAAGATTTATTATTAATATTGTGGTAAACAAATATGTACATTTACTATATCTATATGGGTTCTGTATAAAGTTTGCTCTAACCATACGTATCCTATGTATTTTAATTAAATTCACCAATATATTAGTTCCAGAGCCTCGTGTTGTTATAATTTGCAATTCAGAGATTATCTTTGAACAAACATTGATAAAAATGCATCGCTTTTTTATTGACAATCGCTATCGATAAGTAAGCTCTACTTACATTGCAACAACACGAGCTACAATGCCTTTTGTTTATTTCATTTATATTATTAAACATTTTTTTTTGTAAAAAATTATAAAAGATTAATACTTCAATTCCAAGGGAAATAAAACACAGCTGCTTGCTTAAATTAAAAATAATATTTAATTTATATTCAACCCTCTTTTCGTGCCTCTGTTATTACCTATAAGCTTCAAAGCTTTAAAAAAGATAATAATATGAGACTACTAATGGGTAAGATCACGCTCGTGTTTGCTACTTGTCGATGTAGGTCAAAAAGAGATCGAGTGTCTGATATTTATATATTTCAATGAGTTACATATAAAAGTCCAGCATATATTTAAATTTGTGTTCGTAAATTTTAAGATAATTAGAATATTATAATTTAAGAAGTCAAGGAAATTGAAACAGAATTATGCTGATTATGATGAAATTAGTGTCAAATTTTCAGATCTACGTTCCCTCAGAATACAGAAAAAAACACTATGTTCTATGTCAACACAATAAAAAAAAAGATACGAGTATTCATATTTATGCATCGTTTTTGTAGCTTTTTGATAAAGTTACAGACGCCCATAGCTATGGACATGAATGAAACGTTAAAATACAATTAAATGAAAAATACAAAATTAGTGCATGCAAGTTTGTCAACTTTATTCGCTTTCTACGCTTGAATTAACATCGTAAAGCTGCACTGGACGAGAACGGCACCAACCAATGAGCTGAATTGAAAGAACGGCCAACTACCTACTATTAACTTAATGTTATATTAATAAAATATTTAATTTATTATTAAACCACATACAAATCAAGGACTTTGCCGGTTTCTATAGAAGCATTACTTCAAACAACCATTCTCCTTGTACCCTTTTAGCTTTATAACGAGTACTTACTAACACATGACGCTCACTATTGTCATTAGATGTCATATGAAGGGCAAACTGGACTATTTAAACTTGATTTTAGCGATTGATGAGAACGGAAGCAGCTTTGAAGTTCTAGGTCAGCCCTTAGGCCATTCTATATAACGTTATTAATTCCGATTTCCGTTAGAAACGATTCAGGCCGTTTTAATAACAGTAGGACTTGTATTAATCTTTTAGAATCCATCGAAATAAAATGTTAATTATATTTTATTTCTGATAACTTTCGTCGTTTTTGTAGCTTAGCATGGTATTCTTCGAATAATATGTAATGCTTTTTCAGCTTTGTTTGCTTACTTTTTGTGTATGTTACTCTATTACAATCTTCAACAATTTTAAAAGTCTTTTTGGCGTAATTTGGGTAACTATATTTACATTTTACTTTAAAACAATGCGAAGCAATAATTAAATTTACTTGTCTTTGTCAACTAAAGCGGGAAAAACAGAAAAATTTAATATATTCCTCGAATTCCTCGCCCATTGCCTTAGCCTTGAAAAGTAATTTGTAAATTATAAATCAGATAAAATAAATGTATTGTTTAATTCTATTCGCTAATTAATTATGTTAGAATGTTGACCGCATGTTTATTACGTTAACCCGAATCACGTACGTAGAGAGCGCCCCCTCAAATAAATACATACGTCACAATTACACCGCCTGACATAATCCTGTTCTATATTCTTATATGACAATAGCTAAATCCCCCTTTATTGCCGTATAAAATATGTATTGTAATACCAGATTTAGTAATTTTAGCTTTACGATGTGTCCTGAACCTAGTGGGAACCTAGTGTTTCCCAAGGCATTGCTTGTTAAGTAGCTAACTCAACATAACACTCTGCCTTGTACTAGCGAACAAATGAAAATATTACAATTATTTTAAAATTAATACTAAAATATTACAAAAATTATTACAATTAAAGACTTCGTAACTAGTTTCGTAGTATCATTTTCTCGATCGGCATAGAAAAAATCTTGCTATAAATGTACTCTTGTGAACCCATTGATGTCTAATGTGACTAGTTGTGCAACATACCTGAGTTTTATTATAGCGTTAAGTTACGAATTTAATAGGAATAGTTCATTCAATATAAAATTAATAGAAATATTTGTGCCAGAAAACTAATTAAATTTGGGGGTCAAAGTTTTGTGAAGTCGGTTTTGGGGGAATACTTCCTTTGCCTTTGGAACTTACCACAGATTTTCACTGCGATCTAAACTTTACAGTAAAATATAATGTTATTATGAATACAGTAAAGTAGGTTACTTAAATATGCTGAAAAGCATCAGAAGTTAATAGAAAAATATTGTTTGCCAAATGAAGCTAGGCAATTTAGGTTTTCTTTTAAAAATGTTTTCTTTTGACATATTAATATAACAAACTTTTATTTCATTTTATAACAGATTTATCCCATTTCAAATATGCATGAGTCCTCTGCGTAAAATATAATAAACATTCTGTCGATGAAAACCAAAAATTACAATCGTTTTATTTTTCTCTTATTAAGAGCAATTCAATTTAAGTTTACATAAAATTTTGTAATGTTCCAAATATAAAGCAAAATCAGTATTTATAAACTAAAACTTATTGAGCTATAATAGCAAAGTTCATTGAACTTTCAGTCCGTTCAGTCTCAGCTGGTATATAAAGACATGCATATTTTTATATAATTTGAAAATTTAGATGAATACACTGAGTTATCAGATCATATTTCTCGATAAGTGGTCCAAAATATATGTACCTTGACTGTAAAATCGACTGGTTGTGGGTTCAATCCCCACTCGAGGAAGTTAAATATTTATTTAATTTTTTAGTCTGGTGTCGAGGCAAATCGCGGTGTTGAGTTGCGCCAATTTTCGCAATTCCCCCAAAATTTAACGTAAAATGAGAACGGAGTGTCTTAAAACTAGGTTTCCTCTGCCTACCCTAATGTGCGCAGGTGAAACTGATTTACGTTTTATTATTTTGGTCTTGATAAAAAATTACATTATCTACTTCTACTTTGTAGTAACGCAGTAGATGGATGAATAACGAATGAATATCAATAAACACATTCATCTTCTATACTAATCATGTGCGAACATAAAAAAGTCAGGAGAATTCGCGCGGTTATATTCTAATTTAGACCAGAAAATGTTTTCATGTATTTTAAAAATCAACCTTTCATTTACAAAGGCTGAGTGCGCGAAGGCATTAGTGATTCAAACCAAAAAAAAAAAAAACTGCCCGCGTAATCCCGGGAAAATATTAACTTTAAAAGAGGCCTGAGTAAAGGTAAAAAAGTAATCTTTTTATTTATGCATGGGATGTTGGTTTTAATAAAATATCATTAAATTAGCACGCAGCCATGTTGGCGCAGTTGAACGCCGTATAACTGTGAATACGATAGTTGTGGTTTTGATCCACACTTAGGTGAATGACTCTTCTCGCAATGCACTAAACATGAAATGTATGGAATTAGGGTGGAAAATGGAAAATGAACTGTTAATTTAACACATATTAATATTTTTAACTTTATATTCCGCACATAGTATTGTTGGAATAGGATTGGATTAAGACAATTAGGATATTTAATACATTTGGGCATTGGGTGTGATACTGGCAGACACTTAATATTTTGAATATTTATATTCCATACATTATAAATAATTTGTGTACTTAGAGTAAAACTTTATTATGTAATATATATGTAGATGAAATTATAGCTTAATAAATATTAGATAGCTCATACAGTCACGTTCTACGAAGTTAATTCATATGGATTTGAAATACATTTCTTATTTTGGTATATATGGTAAAAATTCTTTGCTCAGTTTCAACTTCATTTAAAAGAATCATTTTATTATTGTTAAAGAATTATTATTAATAGCAGGAGAGCAAAGAAATCGTAGTGAAAAACTAACTAACCTTTAAAGTATTTCTCACAATATTTCGAAAAAAAGTTAAAATGTTTGAATAATAACGAGTATCACCGGCGTTCATTAATGACAGTTCAACATGGCATCTGTTAATGAAAAAGGTGTGGAATTCCAAATGAGACGTGCGATATGAAATGAATCAATTAACAGGAAAGGTGGGGCACGTTTCTCCGAATTAACTTTTTTGTCACTAGTGTGCTTCTATTTTATAATGTTTATTACAACATGTTAACAGCTTCACTCTGTATCCCGCTCTCTGCAACAAGGAGGGTCGGTAGAGAGAACCTAGTGTGCAACACTCCACTTCACTTTCTCTTTTCCACAAGTGACCTTTATTTTATTTCATACAGTAGACATTGCAAATCCATTTCTCTATAGGTATCATGATATAGATATTCTATGGTGTTCCGATAATTTCTTCATCGCCTAAAACAATAGTGATTGAAGCTATAACCTCAAAAGGAGAGTTAGGTACTTAGAAAAAGTGCCCGATTATTTCTAGATATAATTTAAATTATTGAACCGTTTTAAATAATTTATGTAAATTTTCCAGTTCGTGAAGAATTTATCAAGCATCGAAAACAAGTTTTTCTCATTTACACAATTCATTTAGCCCCAAGTCTATTATGTTAATTTTGAAATTTTAAGTTTTCTTAAAATATAATTTTAAAAAGTTAGAGCAATACCTATTGGTTTTTGTTCAAAAAATTATATCTATGTTGTATGTGTTGTGACTCGGTTGTAAGTTCCATTCTGAACGAGGCAAGCGCGGCGTTGAGTTCCGCCACTCAATACGCAAAGCCCCTAGAATTCGGCGGAAAGTCGAGAACGGAAGTGTCTTAATAGGTATGAAGTATCCTAATAATAAGTTCCCAGGTTCTCTCTGCCTATCTTGGTGGATGTGAGATATAGCGGGAAGCTAAAAAAATTGTAAGTTAAAATATTTATTACATTATACAAAAACTTTGCACCCTTAGCTTTATTACTATGTAAATGTTGCTTAACAGCTTTTCACTTAAACAAAAATATGCAATATTTTCCGTTCTCACTCATAAGGGCAGAGTGAGATTTACATAATAATTACATCCAGCTTTTATGTGCGCAAACAAAATATAACATAAACCGCATTATATTAAAAAAAGTCTGTTCGAAAAACCGAAGACATTGAAAATTTACAGGGAACTCGAGGAGGTCTGAAGATGAGGCCGACTTTCATCGTGGCTGTGAACAAGTCATTTTACCGGAGCATTCGACGTTTGAGAGTCTACTTGAGAATAATTATGCTCATCAAAGAACACAGCAGTTTTTCTAATTCAATAAGAAAGCACATATTTGGTCATTAATATTTTTTTTGTCATGCAGGGAGAATTGAAGAATTGAAAATTGTTTTTCTTTAACTTAACGCATCCGATACAATCAGTAACAAGTTTTTTCAAATATTGCTTTATGATTTTGAACCACTTTTAGATATTCAAATTTGTGCAGGACCGATTTCAACGTAAAAGAGTAAAGTACATATGTAGACCGATAAACAACAACTTGATATGTATGCATATTAAAATAGAAGGATTAACAATCGGGTCTCACTCTTCAATTAATTAAATCTTGTTTGTAAAATGGGTGGTTGAAATTATGTTATGTTTATGTATGTATTGGTAATACAATTATTTTATTTGTTGTATTTGTTCACATACATCCTTGGGTTTGGTTTATTTTTAATTTTTCATGCAGTTGGGTTTGTTTTTCTTTATATACTTGTATTGTTATATAATGATGACAATATGCTAAGCGAGCGAATTTAATCTTATCTAATTGATATTATAAACTAACGACCCAAATGAAGCTTTGCCGGCTTAAACGTATTTGGATGAAACTTTACAGTAATGAAAAGCGGATTTGAGAATTTGGCTTTACAATAATTTCAAGCGGGCGAAGTCGCACGAGGGTCGCTAGAAGAAAACAGATATCTGGGAGGTAGGTTTATTGGAGACTAGACCCAGAACATACGAGGTGTTTATACAGCATTGAAAAGTGTGGATTATAGGTGAAGAAAGAAAATGAGTTGGGATTTTGTGGAGTTTGTGGAGAAAGGAATATTTTTTTGTGTTCTTTTGCTTTCCACATTTTATATTCAGTCTATTTCAATTTCAACTTGTAAAGTCTTATATGTCAAACAGGCAAGTTTCAAAGGGTAAGTAAAGTTTTTTGAACTGATCTGGTCATAAAATCTTATCACGAAGGAACATCGTGTTAAAGTTTCAGCCAAGTATTTAATTACTACCGCCTCAGAGTTTGTTCGGGCAGAATAATGACCAAATGATTAAAGGCCACGGATGATCCGTCTCATCCTTAATTTGCAATTTAGAGGAAAGTAAATAAATGTGTTTCAATTTTGTCTTATATGACAAAAATTAACTTTAAGCTGGGAAAGCCAAGGACAGTTATGTAAATTACGTGGCCAGTTCCAAATACATGGATTAGTGTAAAATTTTACATAATATACCGATCAACTGTTTATATAATAATAATTCAAAAGTTAGAAGTCTATTACTACAAATATTTCAAAAACTTTGTCAGTTTGTCTTTTTAAAACCTCTGAAATATTCACAAGAGATTCGTTAGACCAGACTATTAGATAGGTACTTTTCTAAAGAGTAGAGCTAACTTCTTAATGTAACTCTTATATCCGCTCGTGTTAAAATTTTAAGAAAACTTTGCGTACACTTTAATCTTCTTTACTTTTAACTTTCAAACTCCTAAATTGCCATAAGCGTGTGAAACTCTTTAGCAAACTAAAATTGCGATTAAGTAAAATAAATTTAATTTTAAATTAATAAATTACTATTAAAAATGTAATAATGATGTATTCGGCGATATAATGCTAATCGAAGTTTCCATTAACTCCCGCTGGCAAGATAATTGCGGTGTTGAGTTTCACCACTCGACACGCAATGTCTTGAAACTTGAGTGGAGTGTGGAGAGAAGAGTGTCTTAACACTAGGTTCTAGTTTCTTATAATACCTTATACAACTATAAAATATATATTGTAGGTATGTTATTGACAGTGCAATTTTATCTACGCACTTTATCAAGCTCTGTCTCAATTTTTCTAGTTTTTTGCTGTAGCGTTTATATAGTTAAATTTTTATCTATAAATACTTTTCTTATTCATTTGCAATTTAAACTAGACTTAAAAGTAGACAACATTTTACTTAAAAGTGTTTTACGTTGTGTCGTTTCACGATATGAAATTAAGAACGGAGCAGGTACTCACAGAAAGCAATTTATGAAGTTATGGACTTCTCAACACTTTATGTATAGAGTGTTAAATTTCAGTTAACATTGTTATAAAGAGATTTATTCGTGAAGTTATATGACATACAATCTTAGGAATGGAGTTTGTTAAAATTAAATACGACGATTAGATGACTTAGAACATTTTGAAGTTATATTTTTAGGTTCTTATATTTTGGGTATGGAATGTGTAAGGAAATAAGCTATAAATGGATCAAATAGCTAAGTGCTTATTAATTCTATAGAGTTTAAAAGATACAAAAGCGTGAAGTTATATAAATAACCCTTCAAATATATAGAGATTTAAGCAATTTGTTGCGATCCCAGTGTTGTTACCGAGTTGCAGCGTGCGGCACTCGTGATTTAGTGTGCCTTGATCAACTTAGCCTGAGGCAGCAGCTGTGGAAAGGATTTACTACCGATGCCTGCAAAGCCCATAAATATATCGTCGCATATACGGTTCTATAGAGTTTTTGCACTGAAAAGTCGTCTAAATGTAAATTTTAATCTTCAATTTCAATCAAAAATCTTCATTACTGCTCTGTAAAAGCACTAAGATATTAAATAGATATAAAAATGGTAAATAAACGAATTATACATTAAATGTGTTAGATAAATATAAAGAAAGTAATAAAATTGCAAAAATTTTAATAGAATTCAATTAAAAAATTTTTCGAAAACAAGCTTTATAGATGTTTTTTTCATAGTGTATTATATAATATTTATATTTGTATATTACAAAGGAAGTGCTTTCACGTGATATTTATGTTAGGGGGATTCTGAAAAAATGTATTCTATTCGAATAACAACAATATGATTATAATGCAATTTTATTATCATCAGAACTACGGGTTAAATTGAACTTGCAAGATTTCAAACTAAACACAAAGAATGTCAAAAAAGCTTGTAAAAATAAGCATATTTAAGTACAGAAAAACTTTATTGTACTAATTATATTGTTAATTCAAATAACACCAAACTCACGCAAATCTACTCCAAAATCGTAAAGCTTATGTTGCTTGTTTGCTTCCACATGTTTACTTCATATTACACGAACATTACGTTTTGTAATATTAGTATTAATATTGTGGTAAACAAATATGTACATTAACTATATTTACATGGGTTCTGTATAAAGTTTGCTCTAACCATACGTATCCTATGTATTTTAATTAAATTCGCCAACATATTAGTTGCAAGGCCTCGTGTTGTTATAATTTGCAATTCCGAGATTATCTTTGAACAAACATTGTATTGATAAAAATGCATCGCCTTTTTATTGACATTCGCTATCGATAACTAAGCTTTACTTACAATGAAGCAACACGAGCTACAATGCCTTTTGTTTGATTGATTTATATTTATTTTCTTGCAGTGAAAAATTATTAAAAAAATAATACTAGTATAGTTACTGAGTGCACGACTGAAAGTTTTAATACTAGACTCTATCTTTCTATTTTACTTCGCAAGAAACCACGTAAAGCTAAAATTTATTTAATATAAATAAAAAAAATATCATATAAAAAATCACAACAGATTCTATAAGCTTAAAAGGAAGAAAACACTAACTAAATGGCGGCCGTCCAAAATCCACGAAACTTACGTTGCATTCTATAAGCTTAAAAGGAAGAAAACACTAACTAAATAGCGGGCGCCCAAAATCCACAAAACTTACGTTGTTTCACTGGTCTCTATAAACAGAAACAAAGGAGGAATCTTTAATAAAGCTTATTGTTTATACAAATACTTACAAGAACATAATATCGCGAAGAAAATGTTACAAATAATATTATATTATAATATAAGGTCTTGAGATGTTTCTTGAGACTCGATTAGCTGACAAAGATACTCCTTTAATTGGATTATTGTGAGGTGAGAGTTGAATGGTCCTCTCATCAATAGGAGCTGCCGGAAAATGGTTTATATTGATATGGGCCTATTGAATAGAATCAGGACTATTGAGACACAATCAGTATCGAAGATACCTTCATAGCTCCTAATATTTTTTCTGCTCTTTAAATATATAATATATATTTTTTTATTGCTATTTTCTATATAAATAAAGATCAGCTTCACGCTGTATCCCGCACACAGCAGGGTAGGCAGAGGGAACCTAGTGTTAAGACACTTCGTTCTCCACTATCCGCTGAATTCTGGAGACATTGCGTGTTGAGTGGCGGAAGAAGAGAAGAAATGAAAATATAAATTTTAAATAAATATTTCATTTCCACGAGTGGGGATCAAATCCACAACCTTCTTCAGTCACATCCTTGTGCCGCCACGACGGATAATGCCGTCTATATAAATAGCTAAGAATAGCTAGCTTGAATTGAAAGATTAAGTGACGTGACGAGAACTTACTAGACTTACTCGTATTTCCACACTTTGTACCTTAGTTGAGTAATTGAATACGTGGCAAGTGAAAAATGCTAGCTCCGCTTGTTTTATTCAAACGAAATAGCTTAAAAGTCACGAAAATAATTATACATGTAAATTAAAAATGTAATTAACTACGTATCATTGGAAGCACTAATTTCTATAATAAATTTATTGCGACATACAAATTGTATAATATAAAAATAAATTACATTTCGTAATTATCAACTTTAAGCTATAGTGGCACAGTGGAACATTGGATTATAAACGCGATGGCTTTAGCTTCAATCCCCGTCATGGTATTGATTAATTTTCGTTACTAACAGAAATATTAAAGGAAGCTGCTTGCTTAAATTTAAAATAGTATTTAATTTGTTTTCTATTATATTTAACCCTCTTTGCACCATCCACTCTGTTGTCACCTATGTAAGCTTTAAGGCTTTACATATACTCCTCATGCATCCTCATGCATGCACTCCTTGTCTCAATATGCCAGAGTACTCTTGAATTTGCATTACTCATATATTTATTTGACAATTTTTTTCTCATGCACTGGTGTATTCGTTTCCGAATCTCCGATGAAATTGCTCTCTAATTGCTCTAACTAATTAGTTAAAACACGAATATCTATCTGATATCTCACATGAACTTACCTTTGTGTCCCAAATGGGAATCGAACCCACAGACCGTCGTTCTAACAATCACCTGAACCACAACTGGCCTCGAACTTTATATTAAGGGAAAACATAAAAAAAATATTATTATCCTACCTTACATTATTTTTTAATCAATCTTCAACTCTTCTTACCTACAAAATATTAAAAAATATCAGCAAAAAACAAAGTTCAACGCAAAATTCAATTTCTTCCTATCAGAGCGGAGGCGGAAATTCAAACAAATGCTTGAGTTACTTCGTCACGAAATTTCACTTGGAAAGAAAGTAAGAGTTATTAAGGATGTAGGGCTGTAAAATGCAGACAGTCATTCTTTGCCACGATGCTAACAAGTACCTACTTCGTTGGATCTATTTATGGACGCCACTAAAGTTTTTTTAGGGTTCCGTACCTTTTAAGGAAAAAACGAACCCTTATGAGATTACTTTGTTGTCTGTCTGTCTGTCTGTCTGTCAAGAGCCTTTATCTCAGGAACGCTTGGAGATATCAAGTTGAAATTCAAACTATATACTCAGATCTACAGATCCTTGAATTAAGATGCCATAACTTTTCATCGTTTATATAGCAAAAAACGTGTATTTCGACACTAAAAGAAATCAAAATTAAATCCTGCCTTAAAAGGAGGGCAAATTCTAATATTGAAATTGCTATCATATCTAGGAATTAAATTTATGAAAGAAAAATTAAAAATATAATTTTGTAAAGCAATTTGTTTAGATTAATTAACTTAAGTATACTATGCTATTTTCGTCACGTTTGCCCTACTCTCGACCATGTATGCGTATCTTCAAGTAATTGGTAGCAACGGGTGTAAAGTTAGTTACAAAGCTTTAGTAAACCTATAACATATTTTATCAATAGGCTTTGTCCTGCATATATAGCAGGATAGGCAGACAGAAAGAAAAAAACAAAATCTAATCGCCCGAGTAAGAATCGAACCCACTACCATCATATTTGAGTTTAGTTAGACTGCGCCAAGATTATTTAAATATTGCATTAATAAAAAATAAATAAAACACTTATTTTATTAATTAAATTATTTTTAATTATAAATTTTAGTATAGGTCATACATACGTTGTACATAAAAAGTATATGTATTATTACAATACAAAACAGTAATTTACAAAAGTTTAAAATAAACATTAATTAACAATGATGTAAAATTAACTTTGCACAATTTTAATTAATAAAATACAACATTTTTTATTAAATTTATTTTACATATAAATAATATGTATTTAAGAAGATTTTTTGGACCCTAGAAGTTAAAACTTAAAGCTATTTCTATAGAAATACAACATATTTAACTAACAGTTAATTAAATTATTTAATGCTACAAAGGTTATGTGTATTCTACGAGTATACGGTCTAGTTTTGGCGTCACGGCTCAAAAGACGCCAGAACTAGTACCTATTAATTTTAATATTTACAGAAGATTCTATATTTAATTATGTTAGGATATAATATACAAAATATAAAACAATTTTCATGTACTAAATTAATATATATATATATATATATATATAAATCTATTAAAATTAAATCTTAAATCTATAAAGACGTAATCTTGCTAGTTTTAACAGGTCGGACTCGGACATATTATCTGAAAAGAAAGTAAGAAGGTGTGAAAATTATATATTTAGAACAACACAATTAAAAGTTCTTTAAAATAAAAATAAAAGATAAGGACATAGTAAAAATATCATCGAAATCAGCTTCACACTATATCCCGGTCACAGCAGGATAGATAGAGAGATCCTAGTGTTAAGACACTCTGATCCCCACTTTCCGTTGAACTCGCCTCGACACCAAAGCGAAAAAATGGAAATATAAATTTAAGAAAATATTTAATGTCTTCGAATGGGCATGGAATCCAAGAAAAGTCGCGATTACAGTAACACTGTGCTCGAAAAAAAAATTATATCTTTTTGAAACTCTAATAAATATTAAATATTTATTATATTTGGTCAACAATTATATATTTATTACTTAATACAAGTAATATAACATTGTAGACCAAATACAATAAGATAAACCTAGCGTAATTGTTAAGGCAAAATCAAGAAGATTAAACAAGTAAGTAGTTATGATGTAGAGTAGGGCTTCCAATCTCACTGCCTGTATTTAATCTCGGTATTTGCGGGACTGGAAATTTTGGTCCCACGGGATCCTAATATTTGCGGGATCCCGAATTTAGAAAATGTTGTTATTGTTATAATGCAAAAAAACAAGTGCAATTAAAATAACAAATTGAGACATATAAAATAAAAAAAATATTTATATGTTTTCTAAAGGATTATAAAATACCATCAATGAACATAAGTATGAAATTATCTTATAAAGTAGCTTTTCCACTGAGATACGTTTAAATAAACAACACATTTTAATGCTGTTTTCACTAAAAGACAATGATTCAAAAATATTGTATAGCTCAAAACAGCAAAGCAGCGGCGGAACACTAGTTTCACTAATAAAAAGAAGAACACAACGTTATTATCTCGAATACTAAAAAATAGCAATCAGAAGAAAGACTTTTTATGAATTCTATGTTTTGGCATTTTTATATTCAATGCGAATAAACTTTTAGATACTAGAGCTCGTTTTTTCATGAAATAAAATACAACGCTAAAATGAAGATAATATGACGACTCATGTTTATGTATCAACACCATTTAAATAATATTGAATTCTGAAAATATGTTTTTTAACATGGAACTAGTAAAATTAAAAGAAGCTAAAGAAGCGTAAGCAGATGGAACCTAGTGTTTTAACACTCCGTTTTATACTGTATAACATTTTAAAGTATAAATTACAAAACGAATTGAGGTCAGTCATGGCGCAGCAGCACAAGCGTGTGATAGGTTGTAAGTTCAATTCCCACTGGAGGAAATGAATTTAATATTTTCATTTCTTCGCTTTGACGTCGAGACAATCGCGGCGTTGAATTTCACTCACTCGATGCGACTTCGTTTCCAGCATTCGGTCGAAAATGCCCTACCCTACCCTAAACTGCGGGATATTACTGAACGTTGAAAAAATACAAAATGAATATTGTAAAATATTATAATGTAGATATTAAAAGCAAAAAAGTATATATCATAAATAAAAATTAAGCCAAAACATAAAAACATAGGCCATAAAAGTGATGCCATAAGTTGATAAATGTAAAATATATTCGTAAATCCGTTCTTGAATTACATAACAATTATTATTTTCTATGTTGCCAATATATTATTATTATTTATTAGCATACAAGCCGGCCAAGTTTCATTTAATCATCAAAACGCTTTGACGAAAGCAAGGAATCCTTACAATTATCGATATTCGATTTCCGAATCGATTTACTTTAATACATAGCGAAGCCTAATTGTTTACCTGTTGAAATCTATATTATACTCTCCACCACCCTGCTGAGGGCGGGAATCTGTCGCTATAGCGGGCCGGTGACCTGGAACAATGTCGTATATTTTCATTTTTCATAAAAATAACATCGTTCAGGTTGAATTTCCATTGAATTTCGGCCTTTTCGCGTTAATAAAAGATGGATAATGTCGTTATATTTTATATTAGTAAGTTATATAAGTGAAGCAACAATTAAGTTTTAAATTAAAAAAGTTAGAGAGGGAATTTGTAAGGTATCTATCGTTTCTTAGGTAAAATGTTTTACCATTAATTGTTTAACTAGATAGGGATAACGCGATAAATATATAGAATCACTATATTATATATTCGAAAGTAACTCTGTCTGTCTGTCGGTCTGTCTTTTACGCAATCAGGGCCAAACCGCTAATTTAATTGTGATAAAATACTCAAATAGAGATACTTGAGGGTCTCGGGATGAACATAGGATACTTTTTTATCTCATATTTGTAATATTTTCCATATATACCAATATATTAAAATACTTATTAATTTGACATGCAATTTATTCCGATATGTGAATAATAACCGTCGCTATGCGACCGTTGCTAAGCAACGATTTACACAGTTTGCTGTTAAAAAAGTCACCCAAAATGAGCTTGCTTAACGCATCTCTATTGAAAACTGAAAATAAAGTCATAAATATATTTAATAAATATTCGTATAGTTCAAGCGGGCGTAGCCGCGTTCGGGTCCACTAGTCTTATATAGATAGTAAAATAATATAATCAAGAGGATATGTATGTGAGTGAATAAACAAATTGTGCGAAGACTTCGTCAGTATAACAAAGTCTAAAGGATAGGCGATTAATGACCGACAATTTAGCACTAACATTTATATTTCCTCGAAATTTAGTTCAAAATTTTGTGTCGACGGGATTATGTTGCTTGCAAAATAAATTTGTTAATATTGTTTTCTTAGCGAGTGACAGGCTCTCGATCATTTCCCTTTATTTATTTGACAGTGTTGCCACTCGAGCTTTGTTTTCAGCTTTTTAAATCAATTATGTGAAAATTATTTGAGAAGTACTAAATCTTGTGAGTTTACAACATCATTTATAATCTCAGTTCAGTTGTTGTTTTATAAAGTCATAAAAACTTGTTGGCTATAATTTTTTTACGTTCACAAAATAGTGCCAACAAGTCTGCAAGCAAATTTACTAGGAATCCGTTGAATTATAAAAAATCTAACGTAGTTTAGTCAAGTAATAATAAATAAGGATTAATAGGTATGTATTATAATTAAACAGTAAAAATGTGCCTTTTTTCCTTTTAGTAAAACGAAAAATAGTAACACATTATATATATAGGACAGTGATAAAAAAATGTCTGTCTGTTTTTTAGTTTATTCGTTTGTCCGTACGTCGCATGGTCCGTTTTCTGTTTGTCTGTGTGTCTGTGTATAACGCACTTTCCTGTAAGTTTTGATTCCCTTGCGGGAAATTCCCTATTCCGTAGTTTCGAAATTTATGGTAAGTGTAATTTTTTCACAACTCCAAAGGATAGTAGGACGGACGAACGGAATTAAATTAAATGTCTATAATATTTGATGAAAAATCATTATTAAAATTAAAATAAAATGAAATGCTTCCTTAGCAACGGTGTTCGGTGTAGTGGGCAATTTTAATTAACAAATTATATTTTAATTAATTTTATTTTCCCACTTCGGTAAACCACTTGTAGGTACAATTTATACACAGATTTTATATAAAATTACAAATATCACGTTTGTACGTATCGATCCTCTAAATATATTTAAACAAATTGTTATTTTATACGTTGTTAAAAAGGTAAAGCAACTGAAAAAACTAAATAACGTCGAAATGAACCGATAATGGCACTCAAGGGAATTTCATTGACATGCTTTTATTCACACTGATTTCATCTCGGCTTTTACAGGGTTAGCAATAAAAAGTAATTTTAATGCACTGACGCAGACAATTTTCCGTTGTGTTAGGTTTATCATTTTAGAGGTATAAAAATTGGAAAAATAGATAGATAGCTAGAAATTTTTCATGAAAAATTTTGCTTAAAGCTTTGTAACATCAATATTTTTATTAAATTGAAAAATATTTTAATTATAAAAGTAAAGTGGGCAACTAATAATAATATTGATAAATAAATATTTGAAATAATTTCTGATAGCTTAATTACATGATAGAAATACCAAACTACGTCAATGATATTGAAAACGGGGTTTTGTTTACTCAGTTCTCATTGCGCACTTCAAATTCATAATAAAGCGAATGCCAGACTAATATTTTGACGTATAAAGTTTCATTTGTAGTTTTACATTTATCTATATAGGTATATAAAATCGAAAGGTCACTCACTCATCACGAAATCTCAGAAACTACATGTGCTAGGAATCTCAAATTTTGCATAGGAGTTAGGTCCTATAGGACGTAGGTGCTCGCTAAGACGGGAATTTGTAATATTCAACTTTTAAGGGGTTGTTTTTGGGGTTGAAAGTTTGTATAAAACTTCGTTACTACAAATGCTAGGAGTCTCAAATTTTGCATGGACTTACTGGATGGCTTATTGGACGTAGGTACTCATAGAGACAGTAATTAATAATAAAGTAGTTCACGCAGGCGAAGCCGCGGGCGGGCCGCTAGTTATTGATATTAGCTGTACGACAGTATATAAACATGCAAAATTTTATTATGATTACTATAAGAAGCTATACTCAGTTATTACAAATTTAGAAGTGTTATCGCCTACCTGCGTTGTAGGTTCAAGTTTAGTACCGAATTTTGCCGGTTCTTCTGTTGTGTATATCATTCGTCGAGCAAGCCTCGCGAAGGTACACCTGAACTGCCTGCTCATACTGCAGTATAACACGAAGTTTACTGATGATGTGAAGAGCGCCAGGACGTCCATCAAATCTCCTGCAACATAATTTAAAAGTTTAGTTTTTTAAATATTCAGATACAAACCAGCTAGGGCCTTGTGTCAAGAAAATAAGAATATAGCTGGATAACTGATATTCTCATTTTTTTGCCCTGGTGCTCAAGCAAAATCGCAGCGTTGAGTTCCTCCACTCAACACGCAATGCCTCCAGAATTCCGCGGAAAGTGAGGAACAGAAGTGTCGTAATGGGAACGGATTGTCTTAATACTACGTTCCCAATTTAGCTCTACCTTCCTTGCTAAATGTGGTCAATTTCTAAGCAATGCAAATATCTTTTAGCTTTGATCTATATATAACGATTTTTGCTGGATAAGTTGAAAGTTAAAACGATTAACGAGGTTAATCACCAAGCAAGAACTTTAAAAGTAAAGGGAAAAGGAAAGCTACGTAGTGATTCATCAAAAAGTTTTGCTCCCCCCCACCAGGGATTGAGCGTGATATCCTGTCGTTTTATAAATCCGTAAAAGTAAGTAAATAATAACTAAAAAAAAAAAAAAAAAAAAAAAAAACAACTTTTTTAACAAGTTGAGTCGCTGAGACTTCCCAGTAAGTAATCAGGGATACTTGTGTTGGGAATGACTGGCTTCTCCGTTTGATACATTTAAGCTTAGAGAATAGTTAATAGATATAACAGAAAATAAACAAGGGGGCCGTATAATAATAACTAAAATATAATAATCTTGTCTTGATAATTGAGTCCAAGTAATAGCTACTCGTACATTGTTATTCGGTTCATTTATTAATCTTGATATACTACACAAGTTAATTTGGACAAGTACAATAATAATTATATCTACAATCAGCTTACCTGAGTAACGTGTTACTATTATAAAAGCTTAAAAATACAAATTTATTCTTTAAATTCTAATTGTTTAGAAGCAGGGTCTGCTATCATCATCACCAGTTCAGTAATATCATCAGCCGATGACAATAAGAAATTAATAATATATAATAGATAACAAGAAAAAAACAACAAGAATAAAAATTACAATTATTACAAGAAATTATACGAAACACGTAGTACGTACATAAAATTCGAGGATTTCCCTCGATTTTCATTGGATTTCATCATCAAATCATGACTTCGAGATAATGGGACGAATAGGAAAGTACGGTCTTTTAAACCACCGTTAATTACCATTTATGGTCCGATTTCAGATGTTTATAAGAGAAAAATAGAGGTTCAAACATAAAACTATAAAAATAGTGTAACAAAAATACTAATACTGTTAATATTTCAACAAGTTATGTGAATTTATTACGCACAGCTGCTTTAAATTTCGACGGTGAAAGTCAAAATGTATGTTCTAAGGTATAATCTCCACCACAATATTGAATATTAAATGAATGTTTCGTATAACTAAAACAGAATCATTTGCTTAAAACATTTTACACACGTGTACGCACTTTACATTTACTGCCATACACTGTGTATTATTTATTTACTTTTAGGGTTCCGTACATCAAAAGATAAAAACGGAACCTTATAAGGATTATGATTTTACTTTTATGACCGTGTATCTGTCTGTTAAGACAATTTATCTTGAGATTGAGTGGAGGTATCAAGTTGGAATTAATATTATACAGGGTGGTAATGTCTGCACTTTTTTTACGGAATTCTCGGTGGATGGGGCCAACTCGTACTTAACAGTTTTTTTTATTTTCGTATGTTCTCTATATAAAGGTTAGGTAGAGCCAAAATTGCTTCTTTTCTCTATTGTCTGCTCATTTTAAAGACAATGCATATTGTGTAGCGTAAGCTAAAGCTGGCCTTTTCAAACCAAAATGAAGAAATGAAAATTGACATAGAAAGAAATTCAAGTTTTCTTCCGGTTGAGAATAAATCGAACCTATATTCTCCGTTCTGGGCCATGTCCGATATTTCTCAACTGCGTTCATATGGCGTGAACAATTTATTTAAATTAGGTAAATTTGATATTCAATACATAGAGCAAATATTGAATGTTCCTCTATTTGCTCCATTAGTATTAATAACAATGCAAGCAATTAATTTACGTTACATTACAGTATTATGGTTAACCGCAGATTTACTTTATTGTGTAATTACATTAGTGCTCTTACATTAGTTAATTATAATAAATGGAAAAATGTACCAGAGTTGTATGCTCATATATTCTTGTTAGTTACCTTATAAAGTGTGACAAAAATTGTGAACTTTTTAAAAATTGTCACAATTTTTTTTAAATTCGGGTAGGTTATCTCTGTCTATCTTATATATAGTAATATACGGTGTATCCCGCATATAGCTATATATGCGTGAAACTGGAAAAAATTCTAAAAAAGCTGGAAAAAAGTCGATTCCTATACAATTAGGTAGGTACTGTTTCATGCTCTACTTTGCCAATATGGCGCCGAATTTTCCTCCAAACAACAGTAAGCTCAATCTTGACGAGCCTTACGTTTAAAGTATATTTTGCATTTCCGCAATTTATGAAACCTACCTCTTTTGGTGAGCGTATAATTAATAATTTATATGGGAAATGACGATGTTACAGGACTAGAGTTTGTTTGAACCTTTCAGACCGTGGTTTAACATGGGTGGGGCTTGTTTACATTAAAAAAAATTCTTACACATTTATTCATATCACTGGTGTTAGCAATATTCTGACCCTAGTCAAATGGAATGTAAAACAGATAATTTCTACTAAAATTATTGGGTTTTATATGATTAATTTTATCAATCTATTCTCTTTTTTATGCTATCATAGCAGTTTCAAGAGAAAAACTAAACGCCGCAATATTAAATGCTAGTAACATTCCCGGGTGGGAGACCATACTACAAATAATTCCCTCAATAAATATTTAGGGAATGATTTCTATGTAAATATATAATATAATGATTATTTTTAATTCCATCCAAAAGAATCTAACAATTCCATTAAGATCACAAACAAGTATGTCTATAAACACAGGATAATGCGATCCTATTTCGCCGTAATCCCAGCTGTAAGTAGGCACATATAAAAGGTCCCTCCGACATTCAATATGTGTGTCTCCTCGTAATCGGCGCACTAAGTCTGGTATTATACCGATTTATTATGATTTACATAACAATATATATATACAATTAATATATATTCTACTATCGTAGCAATATTATAAATGTTGAAGTTTGTGTGTGTTTGTTTTACTTTCATGCAAAAACTACTGAACGGATTTAGATAAAACTTTACAGTAATAGCTATCATCAGAATAAAGCACAAGCTACAGGCTACAATTTATCTATGATGAAGTATAACTTTAATATAATAATAAGTTTAACCGGGTGAGGCCGCCTTTGGATCTCAAGTATGCTCATATATATAAATACTCGTACTATGCATATATTAAATACAGAATTTCTAGTTTAATGAGTAAGCTTTTTTGTTGTGACTGTCTTAATAATTGTATTTAAGCAAAAATCTGAATTTTCTATGTTAAATATAATAAACATTAGCAAATATAAAATATTTGAAAACGTTAACTACATATTTATTTATATAGGATCCAAATGCTTAGAATAGTTAGTGCCTCATAAATCAATAGTAAGACCTGGGATTTACTTGGGAAGCTGGATGATTTAATCTTAAAAGGATAAGTTCAGAACAAACATTTAACAACGGTATTCTATGTTTCGTATTGTCAAGTAAGAATTGACGCTATATGAATTAAAACAATATTTGTCTGACAAAAACATCTATACGTATTACACATAGATTCATCTAAAATAATAATTATAATATGATTTTCTTGAATTCCTTTCGCGTTTAAAGCGTTTATAAATTTACTGTTGTTTTTTTCTAATAATCCACGAACACAAAGATTTTTTAAAGTTCATCTTGATATAAAAGATAATAAAGAATCTTATAGAAACCAATAAGTTTCTTTTTTCTTTCACCTTAGAAAATACAACACACTGCATTTCCTATATCTTTTAGGCTTCTTACAACTTCTCTAAGAATAATGTATGCGCAATATATTACGTTGCAATAAATCAAGTTTAATTTATTACAATTTCTCACAACGTACGTCTCAGTGGTATATTTAATCCAACGCAGAGGTTGTTACAATTAATTTAGTCAAAGAATTTATTTCAATCCTTTCCCTAATACTGAATATTTATAAATGAACAAAGAAAACTTACTGAAAACGTTCCATATTTGGTATTTCTTCAAATAACAAAATTTTCCTTTGGAAATCACATTAGAACACTTTTAGATATTTTAAGTGATTACAAATTATAATATCTTGATGAAAGTATATAATATTTGAAGAGAGATTAACCAAAATTACTTTTAGCTTTGCTTTACTTTACTTATAAATTACTGCGAAATGTCCCAAGGAAAGCCCAACTTACAGAGAAATATCGATACTTAATTATGTTACAACACAATTACTTTGCCCTAATGTATTGAAAAAAATACCAAAATACTTTTTGTATTCTACAGCTTTTATATATTTATAACTGTGTATACATTAGTTAGAATTTGAAATATTGACTATGATAAAAATATTTTAGTCGAACAATATTGATGTCTTAGTCTATTTTCTTTATCTTTCTTTGATCTTCTTCGCTGTAATATAAGTGTGAATTAGATACCAAAAACGAGAGTATAAATAGGAGTGAAACAAAGTGATATGGGAGTGTAAGTAGATGACTTGAATATTAGCTACCTGCTGTACTGCCTGAATGCGAATAAGACGAAGGTTATGGTATATGCTCAGGTGGTTTGGGCATGTCGATTGAATGAGGCGAAATAATGGCAAAAAGAATTTATGATGGGAAAGTGAGTGGTAAGAAAAGAGCAAAACCTCGGTGGACGTTCGAAAATACATGATGACAGTGGACGAGACGAAAGAGGTATGTAGTACCGTAGCGTTTCGTAGATATATACAAAAACTAAACTTTCTACGATAACAACCGCATTAGTGTAAAGCTGTGTAAAAATATAAACAATAAATAGCAAGATGAAACAGGTAGGGTTGAAATACAATCCTTTCTACCTATCCTTTGACCCATTAAGTTTTAACAGGAACTCATGTATAAATAATCCAATTATTTTACTAAAGTTTCAACCTCTACATGCCTAAGTACTTTCCTGAGTGGTTTATTAGACGTATTATCCTCGCTATTATTACACAATGTTTCAAGCAGACAAATTCAAGTTTAATTAAGTATTTGCGGCGTTGAGTTCTGCCACTCAACACGGCAGAAAGTGGGGAACGAGGTATCTTAACAATAGGTTCCCTCTGCTTACGCTGCTGTGTGCGGGATACAGCGTAAAGCTGATAGAAAGTGAAAGAAAGTAATTAAGTATTTGTCTTTAACAGGTCCTTCAGACCCTAATGTGTAATTATCGTCATCAGTATAAACTTT
This sequence comes from Heliconius numata, assembly GCA_016802625.1. Classification (NCBI taxonomy): domain Eukaryota; kingdom Metazoa; phylum Arthropoda; class Insecta; order Lepidoptera; family Nymphalidae; genus Heliconius; species Heliconius numata. Next base: position 3,019,041 of record JAEBDU010000001.1, on the reverse strand, counting down.
TACGACCTGGGACGAAGACCAGCTATAAAAATTTTACTGACTTCGTCGTTTGTAGAGCCATCTAAACATAAGATAACATAGTGCATACTAGGTTTATACTAACTAAGTCGACAACTATAAAACGAATTAGTCCAATTATTTTAACTTTGGCCTCATTTATATGAGTACAGCGTTATTTTGCGCTAATTAAAATTCTACTCTTATACGAGTACAGTACAGTACTGTGTAAATAAAAATATTTTCATAATATTTTATATATTTTTATCTATAATATACACTTTACCATGTTATTCTAAAGCATAACAATAAGAAACTATATTATAGAGTTTTTCTTTTTCTGATAAGACCGGTGAAGACTTATTTTTTAATTATAAACATTTATTATTCAGTTTGAAATCATGCTTACCAAATAAACTGTAACAGCTTTTGAAGAAATCTGGGGCCAAAGCGCTCGCCAAGCCAAGCAATCCTTGTGGCACTTCAGTGGATAGAAATAGACCCAGGACTGCAAGCAGCATCCGAGTCGTTCGATCAGTTCGGCTTGATCTCCGCGCTGAAGATTCCTCGGCTAAGGTTTGCTTTTCAGGCTGTTAACATAAAAAATACTATAATGGTTTACTACGTGCTCATGTACGGAATAAACGTTTAATATTGAAAAGGGGGGAACGGAGTGTTCTAACACTATGTTCTCTCTGCCTACCCTACTACGAGACAGGGTGAAGCTGATAAAAATGAATCCTATCTACAACGTGCCTTTATTATATATTTTATTTATTTAATAAGACCGGTTTGGATTCTTATTGAACAAGACCTGTCATCATTTGAATATGACATTCAATTTTGTTGGGAATAAATAATACGTCAACCACTCTACCCCGGAACGATTGTACGATTTTTCTGACATATGTACTTATAAGAAAATAATTTTCCTTTTTTGAACTCCTATTTAATATCCGTAATAAGAGTTATCATTTAATATTGTCCTTATTCCATCTTTACATATAATAAAATTGTAACTGACCGCTCCTTGTTCATGGAAGATGTATGAGGATATATATAAAAGGCCCCCTTTTATATATATCCTCATAACTAACCTGAATTTGTGATTTTTCAAAGTTTTGTCTGTTTGTTTATATATCTGCGTGTTTCTGAGAGAAAAAGCCTAACTGATTTTAAAATAGTTCACACTACTTGGTTTATAACTTGGTTTATAAATGGAAAATTATTCCAATATTTTAACTTTTTTTTTCGAATGAAATCCTATAAAATAATTGGTTTATTGAATAGAACTTTAGCTTTAATATAGACAAGTAGATGTTGTAATAAAAACAACGTATTAGAATACGAAAGTAGTTCACAAGTTGAATAATTGTGTAGTTCAGACAGACAAAGCCGCAGCATGTTGCTAGTATACCTATGTTTAAGAGGTTTTCAGACACACTCACCTAAGGCGATAAATAAAGTTAAAAGTATATTTTAATTGCTCTGCAGTAAAACAATTTCATACCAATTTATATGAGTTTTATTTGAAAATATTGTATGATCATCTTGAAATTAAAATCCATAGATATTTTTAATATTTGCTAGTAAGTATTTGCTACCATTAGTTATATTATTTTAAATATGTAATACTAAACAATCCTAATTATATAGAACTGAATTATTCTATCCATTAAATAGAAAGGGAAACAAAAACGTAAATTCCGAAATTAAACAACACACCTCAATGCTTTTAATATAATAAGCTTCATAATTATAATTAAAGCAAACGATTTTTATTTCAATAGCCATTACGTTAATTGTATTAGGCACGTTACAAGGCTTTCTAGAAATACCAGTACAAGATGGTTTGCAGACGGGACTTTAATTTTGCCGAAGTAGATTTCTGTGAATTCAGACGCTAGATCTCATTTCTCGAAAAGGGCCATGTTCAATGTGTTTGTAGGTTTTGGTAGCTTTACAGACAGTTTTATTTTGTATCTCTATTTACCAAAACTACTTATGTAAAGTAAGCGAAGATAAATGAAAATATAATATTCAAATATTTCCAATAACAATGTCATTACTTATTTTTTTTTATATGTTTACTTCTATTATATTATTTATTATATTTTTTATAATAGTTTCAAGATGTTCTGCCAACCCTGCTATGTATGGGATACATTATGAAGTAAGTTGATTTAAGAAAAAAAACCTAGTTTTAGAGATATCCGTTTCCCACTTTCCACAGAATTCTGGACTTATTGAGTGTTATGTAAGTGAGTGGCAGAATTCAATGGCGTGATTTGCATCATTACCAGAGCCAAATGGAATTATTAAATATTTCATCTCCTCGAGTGGAAATCGAACCCAGAACCTGTCGCGCTTATAGCCGCACGCTTGTGCACGGCCATTCGTAGCGTAGCGTAGATACTCTACGCTGCATATTAATAACAGTAATGAAGGGAATATTTTTACTTCTAAATCATAAAAATAATAAATTAGTCAGGTGTTGCTGAAGTTAACTGAAATAAAGAAAATTAATGTGAAAATTAAATGTTATCTTAAATCTATTTTGATTTAATATAATTTTATTTTATAAGAAAATAACATTGCGGCAAAAGTTTTTTCTAGTTCCAATTTTAGTGATTTCTGGAGATGTTCTCATTATTATAACTACAACATAGAAAAATTTAACACAATATCTTACATTTGATATAGCGACAATGGGTCATATTATGTAGTTTCTCAGCGACCTTTGGAGAGTCATACAAACCGTGAATAAAAGACCAGCAGCTGTGGCCGAAATAAGATTACATATATAGGTATAAACTAGGCTTTATATCTCTATATAATTTTAATATCACTTTCAATTCCTAGGGACCCCTAAGTAAAATATCAAAATTAAAAATTACGAATGTTTTATTGTTCTTTTGAACTACTAAAAAGTATATATAGTTCAAATATTTTTTGCTTTTTCTAAATTTCAAATAAATAATTATTTATAGGTGTTTTAGATATATATCATATCAAAAACTATTACTTGCAATTTTTTTAATTCTTCTCACAATATCTTTTAAATATGGGTGGCAGCCTTTTTATTCCCATTGTTCTCGAACGTTATATATACGATATTGTTATTACTCTGCTCAGAGAGAGTAAAAAAACACTAACATAAAGTAACTTGACTACTTAAGAGTGCAACAGAAATCACTAGCAGAACTCCAATGTGTCTAATATGACGCGATTAACGTGACCTACTTTTTTGGCTTAACGTTTGTATAAGTTTTGTGGTTGTATAATTCTTTAAAATTTCCATTTAAATATGGCAGCTCAATAAATGTTCGCTAGAATTCACTCCGATATCAATTTTTCATTTAATAATATTTTACATTTATTTTGCAGTGGGACAGTATAGGACCATTCAAACCCCGAGGGAATGATGATAATATTCCAATTATTTTCATTTCCCGGTTCGGCAAAGCGTGGATTTCTGCCACTATGTGTAATGTATCATGACTTGGAGTAGTCATGAGGTGAGTAGGGAGTGGGAGTGTCTTAGCACTAGGTTCCCTGCTATAGGAAAAAATACGTAAAACTACTAGATACGACACATAATAGGAGAAAGAATTCACCAGGACGCTTTGTCTAAACAGACTGTACAAACGGAAATATATGAAAACACTCCCATAAATGATATTTGAATCAATTACCATCACGCTCAGCCAGGCACGTTCTCAAAGCTCATAAATTTGACAAGTATATATAGGTACGGACATATATATTATGTATTGTATATTGTCTTCAATTGTAGTATGTCAGTCTCAACAACTCAGTCTGTTTGCCCAACTCTGACAAAGGCCTCTTTCCTTTCTATCCATTCGATGTAATGTTAAAAGGAAGTAAGCAATATTGGAGTATATTTTATTATTTTTGTATTTGAAAAGACAAATTATTTTCAGGCAGTTTTAATGATAAAAAAAATTTAGCAATGAACTGCACATTTTGGCCGCTTAAGCGTAGAGTGAGCGTCAGATTGCATATACGAGTTGTGAGTTCGATTTCTACTCCAAGCTTTACGGGAAAGATTGTAATTATATTTTTCATATCCCCACCCCCATCATATTCATTAAGCGAACAGTGACGTACGGAGTGTCTCAACACCATGTTCCCTCTGCCTAGACTACTACTATATATGCGGCATACATAAGCACATATGTACATACATATATGTAAATCTCAAAAACTCTATTTCCTAAACTCAGTGTACATGCGGGTTTTATCGTGACCTTAATACAAACAATTTGTTTGACACCAGACCGTTAGTTGAAGTAGATAAACAGTTTTTCTAAGGCATGTATAGGTTTTTTTTCAATTAGTGTATCTCCTCTGTTCCCTATGAGAATCGTATAACAAGTTCACTTTCATCAAAGGTTAAATAAAGAAATCCATACCTATATTATAAATTCGAAAGTAACTCTGTCTGTCTGTCTGTCTGTCTTTTACGTAATCAGGGCCAAACCGCTAGTTTAATTGTGATAAAATACTCATGTAGAGATACTTGAGGGTCTCGGGATGAGCTCGCTTAACGGATCTCTCTATTGAAAACTGAAAATAATTTCATAAATATATTTAATAAATATTCGTAAAGTTCAAGCGGGCGCAGCCGCGTTCGGGTCCACTAGTCTTAATATCCTTTAACCAAAACGTTGACAACAAATCGATTTATAAGAAAATAAGATAAGCGTGGGTTACTTAAGGCAGTAATCATTACAAGCGGATTACGTATAATTTATTCAAAGCTCGTCGTTAGAGTTTTTCATAATGAAGTAACCCGGGGCTATTGCTAATGACGCTTTTCCAGCGCATTTTCTTTTAGTAATAAATTATAAAACCATTTTATGTATTTACTCTAATTTAATTTGTTGTTTTAAATATATCTTATGCTTTTATTGACTAAGGAAGAAATAACACGTACTGACTAATGCAACAACTATATTTTCTTTTTACTTTTTATTCTTTTTGCTTCACACTGTATCCCGCAGAAAGAGAAAACCTGGGAAGCTAGTGTTAAGACACTCCGTTTCCACTTTTTCACTAGATTGTCTATTTTCATAGATCAAAAAGCTTCATAATGTTTTCTAATAAATTAATATAATAATAAACATTACGGCGGCGACGAATTCTAGTTTGATTTTAAAAATTTTGTATTTAATATAAGAGCTTAGATATAGGCACTAAGTTGTGAACTTATTACCTTGGGTAACATTTCAGACGAGTGGGTTGATTGCACGTCGCGACCAAGGCTATGTTCAGACTTTTGTAGTGACTTTTATTATAATATATGACACTAAAACACTAACAAAGCAACTTCACTTCATAACTGATACAAAAAATTGACTTTCCCAACTTTTAACTTTAATTTTGTTAACCCATTGGTTTTGTTTATATCTATATAACAATATATATGAAGGGTAAGATCAGTTATATAACCGCTTTACAGAAAGACTAAATGCCATCTTGGCGCCTTGGCTTAAGCGTGTGATTATAAATGCTACGTGGGTACAAAATACAATTATAATATAATACACAGTTATAATATAATTGTCATATTATATATAACATAGTAATTGTACAGAACATATTATATAAAGTTTAATATATTACATATATGTATATATAAGTAACAAGAGAAGAAACTACTTAGCATTCTAAAGAGCCATCGCAGGGGTGCCGAGCCCATCGCGTTACAGGGTAAGGAATTCAGAAGTGCCTCGGACTCGTGACTCAAGTCAAGTAAAATTTTATGGTAAATTTCTGAAGCCCTTTAAACACATATTAAGTCTCGTTTCTACTATAGGAGACGTGTCAGATGTCACGTCTGTGCCATGTCACGTCTGTGCCATGTCACGTCTGTGACATGGTGAAAAACTATCACCAGAACTATTAGCTATCACGAGCACCATGGGAAATCAACCACTAATATCGCTAATTATGACGAGACCTCAGAATATGCGCACACTAGAAATTAATATATGATACTAGTGGACCCGAACGCCGCTACGCCTGCTTTAACTACGAATATTTATTAAAAATATATATTTCAGTAATAGTTTTCAGTTTTCAATAGAGAGATGCGTTAAGCAAGCTCATTTTGGGTGACGTTTTCTAACAACAAACTTTGCAAATCGTTGTTTAGCAACGGTCGCGTAGCCATGGTTGTTATTAACAATCAAATAAGTCAAATTAATAAGTATTTTAATAGATTGATATATATCGAAAATATTACAAATATGAGAAAAAAAGAATCCTATGTTCATCCCGAGACCCTCAAGTACCTATCTCTATATGAGTATTTTATCACAATTAAATTAGCGGTTTGTCCTTGATTGCGTAAAATACAGACAGAGTTACTTTCGAATTTATAATATAGGTATGGATATAGAATATTTTATTATCATGTCTACATGTCTGTAAGGCGTCTATGTTTTAATATTAAATCGTACAATTAATATAGCAGACGTTATATTATCCCAGTTTGTTTTAAAGTGGCATATTTCCCCGACGGCATATTTCAAAAGGGTGATATCTTATTTACATAGCATAATTGAACACATTTAATTGGAGTACTGTAGATATATGTATTTTGAAGCCAGTTGTAATATTTTCATTTCTTTGCTCTGATAACTAGGTAAAGCGCCACTCAACACGCAATGCCTCCAGAATTCGGTGGAAAGTGGGGAGCGGGGTGTCTTAACACTAGGTTCCCAGGTTCCCTCTGCCTACTCTGCTATGTGCGGGATACAGCGTGAAGCTCAAATGTATATTTTGCCACAATTTTTCATGTACCTTTATTTTAGTTTAATATTGTAGGTACTTTCCGTGTGCGGCAAAAGTTATTTTTCACCCACGCGAGCTTACGTGAGCGATTGCTATGAATTAAAAGTGTCTATATAAATCCTAATATAAATGTTGCAAGATATAAACAATTTTACTATAATATACATACATATATTTAGCAAAAACGCGGCATAGTTAATAAACTAGCGGAACTAAACGCCGCGTAACGCCTCAAAAATTCGGCGAAAAGTATTCTCTAAGCACTAGGTTCCCTCTGACTACACTGCTATATATAAAAAAATTATATATATTAATAACATATATTGCTATATAGAAATAACTTGGAAATATATTCAATATTGAGTTTCAGTCGTGAATTGTTTGTCCTACCATCACATACTAACTACCCACGCTCCAAAAGAATCATTTCCGTGAACATTGTTGGAGGCACTTCACTTTTATTAATATTAGGTACTAAGTAATAGGTACACACGTCGTGTGAAAATGTAAGTATCTATTCGTGAAAATCCTGTTTACAGGTATATGAGGTAAGTACTGTCAGTAGGTTTCTTTAGTATAAGTTATTTACATTTTTATGTTTTTAGGTTTAATCATAAAAAAACATTTTTTACAAATCCTTTTACAATAATTATATTTTCTTTTCACTGTGATAAATATATATGTATAGTATTATAGACGGTAAGCAACTAAAAGTTTGAATTAATTATGCAGCCTTCTAAATAATCCGCATTTAAACAACAGTACAAATCTACAATTGATTTAAATTTTGACTATCATGTAAAATCAAAACGAGCTTCTTGCTGTATCCCGCACACAGCACGATAGGCAGAGGGCACCTCGTTTTAAGACACTCCGTTTCCCACTTTCCACCGGATATTGGAGTATTTGCGTGTTGAGTGGCGGAACTCAACGCCGCGCGACCCAGCGCTACGACTGGCCTCTATTGTTAATAATATTATTAAAAATAAATTAAAATATAACCTTATGTATTTTAGTCTATATAAATACGAAGAGAATGCATGAAAAGTAGAGGAAGAGGAGATGGTAATGTGTTCTCCGCAGGTATCATGGCCCCTTTGACATTTTCTTATTTAAAATCACGCAATCTAGTATTTCTATAAAAAGAAAATTAAAACGACGACTTAATTTAAATTATAACAAAAAATCTAAGAAACAGTACATCCTCGTGTTTTAAGAACCACTTGAAACTTGCACTCGCGAAACTTTGATTTTGCGATTAATTCGATAATTTTTTAAATATCAGATTTTATATCCATAGCGTTGGACAATAAAACATAAAAATAATTAACGTTTTCCTATAGGAAATCCATTTCCATTGTTTAAGTTATACTTCTTTTGGGGCGTTAGGAAAAAATTATGAGAGTAAATTTTTATGATATGAGCGCAGGTCGCCACGAAAAATCGACACCATGAAGTTATTACACTACAGTTGGAAGCAATAGCGGCAAACTTCACATCGTACAACGTCACACACATACGAGTATGAACTTTAACTTTATAATAAAATTAAAATTCTGCTTACATATTTTTACTGTGTGAAAATACATTTTATTTAAATTCATATTTTCATTTTGATTCTGAACTTTCCCTGCGTAGATAAAAGTTGTCACTGCTTTTACGTAAAGTAATATTAAAAAGTTATTGGTGTATATTGTAGAAAATTGTAAATAATAAATATATGTGTGTGTATATATATACCCTCACTAAAAATGTATAATTTCTGTAAAAAATTTTTTAAAATAATTATTGATTAATGATCTAAAGAGCACTATAGGATAAATTGCAGTGAATGAATTTCGTGCTACTGGCATCAATCCGTTAATTCCACTATCTTACACGGAAGTTAATTATATTACATAACAATCTCACTAGAACCATTTTTCCGATCACTCACGACCACTTTATATCGATCATTCACTAATTAACGCTGTTCCTAACCTAGGAATTCCGAGGGAAAGTTTTACTGTTAATGAATCAGAAAGCAATTTTGTTTTATCTCAAGATATTCTGCTGGTTCCTGGGGTTAGGATAAGACATTGAACTGAAAAATAGAAACAATAACAAAAATATTAACGTCTTCACCCTACAAAAATAAATTGTGAGAATCTACGCAGCCATCGAAGCAGCCGACAGAGCTGCCTATCCTATTATCTTATAGCACAATATATGGGTAGGAGTAAGTACATTTAGTTCAATTCTTTACTTATACTTTAAGAAGTATAAGTAAAGACTTAATACATCTTTTCAGTACAAATTACAACTATATCTTTTATCTATATAAATTAATTTAATTTCACTCTGTATTCCTAGGGGGGTAGTCAGAGAGGACAGTCCGCCACACGCTACGGTACGCTATATTTGTTCATCACTCATTCCCGACGTGCCCGAACAAACAGAGCGCGTTCTTCTTCATTCTCCCCGTGGCATCCTTGCTAGTACCTGCCATTCTGTGAATTCATTGTGAATCCGCAATAAAAAAATACACAGAAGAGCAGGAATTTATCTACATAATATTTTTTAATAAATTAGCGTCAAAGTTCATACGAAAATGTGAGAAATTTGCTATAAGTTGTTATTAGTGTTTAATTTGTTAATAACTAACAGTTTAATATTTGCAATATGTTTATACTTTTTTAAATTCATGTATAATATAAATTATTGTAAGGTTGAAGTGTATAATGTTCGAATAAGCTTATTATATCAATTAATACGTATTTCAATTACTGTCGTCTTAAGGTAATTAAATACCGTAAACTTTGGTCCTCAATGAATACCAATAACCTATAAATAATTGAAACATATCTGCAATTTGCCATTTGACTTTTAAGTGGATATTTAAGCCATAAAATTAGTAATAAAAATAATACTTGCCTCGGCGGATCCGATCGTTGATCGCTTTAATAGCTTTTGCCTCCTTCTTTCCGTCGTTGTAAGCTTTGATATTAAGCAAGTGCTCAACACTGACAAAGCTATACTTGGCACAAGTTTCAAAATAACACTGTAAATCCACATTATTGCGGTAACTAACTCTTTGTTTTTAGACATTTCTAACACATACACGGTCCTATTTTGCGGCAAAGACAAATCCTCCGCAAACTGCGAATTGTTATGGGGAGTCACTTCACTGGGCACAATGTTCATCGCGAAGTAAATAGGAAGACAGAGGAAAGGGCAAATGATATACGCGCTAACGATCGCCAAGGTCGTGTTCTTTTTGTTACACCAACTTCGATTTTTCTGTGGAAAAGCGATTGCCACGTATCGCCAAACTGCTAACGTTACAGCCAACCAGATGGATATCGTATGAAACGTTTGACTGAAGATGGAGTGGAAATAAACGAAAACAGCCCAAGCGTAAGTATTTTTGTTCACCTGTGGACCAATTTTGATATTCATATGCAAAGCGTAGGGTATGTATTCTAACATTACAAGAAGGTCCGCAACCGCTAGACCTGTGAGAATTGAATTTGTGGAGCTGATCATTTCTCGGCGGCTGAGAACTGCTATATTTATTGAGTTGGTGGCGGATCCGATAATACATATTACTATAGCAATGTATCCATGGAGGCGACTGTAGGCTTTATTGAAATTGGTGGCGCCAGGGACGCAATACGCATCAGTCGCGTTTGCCATACTCGCTATTCATCTGTTATAGACTCCGTTATTGAGGTTAAACATTTTCCTATTTTCTTTGTTTTCTTATTTTATCTTGTAACTGTATAATCTGTAACAAAGAGAAACAAATTTAAAATTATTATTCAGATTTTCAGTGTTTTCAAGGTCGTGTAGGCGTGTGGGCATGAATATTTATCGTTTGGACAGAAAATGAAACTGTTGTGATATTAAAGTACATCTTATAATAGCTTCAAGGTCTGTAATATACATAGAGTTACATCAACGCCACGTAATACCATATCTGCCACATGCCTTACATATGCTCTTAAATAACGTAATTTCACGAAACCGTCCCAAGTATATACCCAACAGGAATTCGTTTTAAGATTAAACAAAAACGAGCACTACACAGCTGTTATTGACGTAATTCTAAAGTAACATATTATATAGTACGATACAGTGAGTTCTTTAAAGAAAAGCTTATTTACTTTAGGTACAAAAATATACACCAAATCTTTTCAAAGTAAATAGTAGTATTGAAACACCTAAGTTCACTAGACCATTTGGAAATGGATTTACTTTATTGAAAGACGTCAACTGACGAATAAGCTTCGTATATCTATTTACAGATCGGCATTTCCCTTATATTCAGTTTTGTAAGAATGCATTGGAAAAGGATGATGAGATTAAATTTGCCTTTATACAATTTTTGCCAAATTTTGACAATTTCATAAATATAAATTTTAATGAATTTTATTACTATCAAATGAGTCTTCAAACTCTTTCATGAAAAACTTAGGTCAGCCTGCATGTTATATTTTTATTATGTAAAATTATTATCTATGAAAGAGTGTAAGAAAAATATACTAATATATGAAAAATACATATTATTTTATTTTGTACGTATAAACAGAGATAAGCTGAATTTTTGGTTACTATAAGTACTTCTTATACATACGTACGTATATACAAGTTACAATATGAATAAAGCGTGCAAAGAAGATTACATAAACTATGCCGTCGCCTTAGAATAATCTGTTCAAGGAAGTCTGCTAAATGTCAACAATTTCACACCGGTATTGAATCTAAATCTAAAGAGAACATTACTATTGAAACGTGCGTTACGTTTTTGCTAGTAGGATTATTATTTGTATGATATTGCTAATAAAGCCAATTATTACAAAATATCTTCATCAAATAGTTAAAAAAATTTTAGATAAATTTTCTACAATTTAAAATTCTACAAACCTTTTAGAAGGTAGGTAATTTTTAATTTCAATTGAATTCTTGATATATGGCGTTTCGAGCGTGCCAGTTGAGCACAATTCATTTCGTCAATGTCACGTTGTATGGAAAACACACGAAGGAAATTGGCCGGTAATAAAAAAGAAAAATTTTTTAATTTATATTTTTTATCGTCTGCTGTCATTTCGTTCATTTATTTCTCCGTATTAAAAGTAAAAAAAAAAACATATATTCATTTTGAAGGTACGCAGTGACAATTTAAGAGTAGTGGTGGAAAAGGATTAGTAAAAGTATATGAAAAGCTTTGACATGCTTTGAGACTTTTAAATCCAATGTAGTCTAAAAAATCTGTAAAAGAGCAAAGTAATTTTTTTTGAATGACAAAATTTTGAAAAATGTAAAACATAAAACACTATAATTCGAAAAGAACAGCGGATGTTACTTTAATAGATATTAATAACCTATCTTCTTTAAAAAAACGATGTTATGCGTTATGTTCTTAAAGATCTTTTTCCATTTTTTTTGATAATTCTATCAGTGAAGTTTTCCGTACTTCAAAAGAAAGAAACGGAATCCATAGAATCGCTTTGTTGTTCGTCTTTGTCCTTGTTCCCAATAACTGGTGGAGGTGCCGAGCTAAAATCGACAAATATCCAGATCTATCGTCCCTCAGAGCACAGAAAAAATAAAACTTCTAAATTATGCAATAAAAATATACGAGCGTTTATGCATCGTTGTTGCTGCATTTGTATAGAGGTTTCTAAGGTACTTCCCGTGGACGTACAATTATGATATTTGGCACGGAGTGAAAACTCACACCAAATAAAAATTCTAAAGGTTTCAGCTTGATATTTCCACGCGACCTTAAGATAAATAGTTTTGACAGACGGGCACACAGATATAGAATGTGTTCCTATAAGCATTCCGTTTTTTTTTTCTTTTAAGATACGGAAGTCTAAAAACCATTACAAACTTGTCTTTGCTAACGTTGGCGTATAATCATAAAATTAGTACTGTCATTGAGTGCGTCCGACTCGCAGTTGACCGGCTTTTTTTCTGCCATCAACTTCTTGAAGCAAATCCATAAAAGTTTACCGGAAGCCACACACCGCCCTGGAGCTGGAAGAATATTCTATATTCGGCGTACTCTCAAATATATCAATAAATAACTCAACTTCACGCTTCAGGGAACCTAGTGTTAAGACACTCCGTTCCAAATATACAACTCAATTTCAAATATACATACAAAATAAAATGAAGCCGTCGTAGCCTAGTGAAATACCATTTAACTGTACATTTGGGGTTGAACCGCACTCGGGAGGATGACTCATTTTCTTTTCAATGCTCTTCCCAAACCAAGTTCGGGGTTGAGTTTCTCCATTCCCAACATTACACATCGAGCCAAATTTAATGTTTGTAGGACCATGCGAAGTATAGGTTCTGAATACGCGGCGTGTCATACAAAGTGCTAGAAAATCGATGCATAAATGCTCGTATCTTTTAATTGCGTTGACTTAGTAGGTTTTATTAAACTTACTAGAAAGAAGAATTTAATTATTCTAATTAAAGATACACTATCAATTGTAAAAGTTCAAACAATCAACCGACTTTTGCAATTGATAGTGTATTGCTTAATGTGAAAGTTGTTTAATGTGAAAATAGTTATAAACGACTTTCCCAAGGAAAGAAAATCGGCCATCGATCAATGTGTCGTTCCTACTATAAAAAGATTCACGACCAATTGCTTAATTGATATTACCAATTATAATTATTAAAATAATGTTTGCGACAAAATAAGACGCTATAATATTTACAGTATCATTTGACTTCTTCTATCATCTATTAAGAATTATTCATAATCGTAGATAAGCATTAATCTCTTTACTCTTAGCAATTGCAACATAACGAAAGTATTATAGGCGGCATGCGGGCGAAGCCGCGAGTGGGTCGCTAGTTTTCCATATGATTTGCGTTTTCGAGAAATTTGTAAACGAACAACACACACTTCTTGCACTTATACTTAGAACCATAAGAGATCAGCAACTTTAATAACCCTTTAAGAAGTTTATTCCATAATATTTTATTATCGCAATAGGGCAACAATAGAAGTCGATACATGTCTATTAAATAAATGTTGCCCAATAACCCTCGTTATCTTAATATTACACGCACTTTTGGATTTGTTACTACTGTATCGTATTACCTAATCAATCGAACTAATGGGACTTCCAGATACTAGCATCGGATGACAGTTGGAAAAGTTTTCTCGATATTGAAGATAATATCTGGAATAACGAATTTTCATGTCGATACTGTCATTGAAACCAATACTTCATTTCCAAGAGATTTCTCGTCTTTTGTTCAATCAATTTAAGTTATAATATTATTTGTATAAGCCAGAATTTTATGTCAAAGTTTAAATCAAGTTTCAGCAAATATTGTATTGAAATTAAATAGCAAATATTGTATTGAAGTTAAGATTGTCCATTAAAAGATATTCTATAGGTTCACTTCATTTTCTAAATTAACTGTTTTTTAGACCACATTTGTTTTATTCTATCTTAACAAGTTTTGGTAAAGCGGCATTTTATTATTTCTTATATTAAAATTTAAAAATAAATGACTTGCTTATCAGATATTCCAGATCTGAAGATCTGGAATTTTATACGTCAATGCAAAATGTTCTCTAAAATTTTCATTTTTAGGATTTTTTCCTTTGTTCGTTTTATTTGGATCTACGGGAACTATCCTATAGATTTTATTTTGTATACGCGGCGAATTTCACACAAAATTCAGTAAAATCGATGTTTAAACGCTCGTATTGCGTTATTTGCGTTATTTATAAGGTTGATTTTTTTTGTGCTTCAAGATACCATAAACTTAAATAACTTAATTAACGCGTTCTCGGCATAAATGGTTCTAAGACATAAGGTGTCCGTTTTTACATTTTGAGATACGGAACCCTAAAAATATAAAGCTATTTACGTACCGTAAAATAAAACGTAGTATAAATTTAGATAATTATTTTTATTATTACCTACAACTTTAACAAACGATGTGGTATAATGTCGTCGACTTACAATATAAGCTTTTTAAGTGTCCACTTTCAGCAGATTTACTTCGTTATTGTTATTATATAAACAAGTTCGTATAATCCACATAGCTCGTTGTTTGTTATTTAAAAGCAGTTTCATTAGCAAATAAAATATGTTTTATATTCTTGTCTTAAGTAGAATGTTTTGGATTAATTTTAAATTTACAGAGTAAATATACTTGCATATATATTTACATGTTCCGTATAATCATAATTAAAAATCCATATTTCTTTTCTAAAATTGCATATATATCCAATATCACCACCATTTCCAATATCGCAATATTGAAAAATATTTATATTTATTTGGGTCCCGAAATTGAAACTCATTCAACACTCAATTAAAAAAAGTGTATGTAATAAACATGTTAGAATTATTAATCAAATTAATAAATCTAATAAGAGAATTTAATAAATAATATTTTTAAGGAAAACCGTAAATAAAATATATAAATAAATAATTTTTGTCATATAAAGTAAATAACTGTTTGTCATTTCATCATTCACACTAATCTTTTATCTATTAGACTAAACACTACAATGAAAGCATGTTCCTGGTCCGGCCTCGGTGTCAAAAGGTGAGGGAACCCAATCACACAAGTTTATATTACATCAGACAAAATTCCGTAGGATTACAGAAGTGGCGCAGCGGCACAAGGGTCGTGGGTTCGATCCCCATTCGAGGAAGTGAAATGTTTATATTTCAATTTCTTCGCTCTGGTGTCGAGGCAAAGCGCGGCGTTGAGTTCTGCCACTCAACACCCAATGCCTCCAGATTTGGACAGAAAGTGGGGAACGAAGTGTCTTAACAATAGGTTCCCTCTGCCTAGCTTGCTGTGTGCGGGGTACAGCGTGAAGCTGAAAAAAACAAGTGTGACTGTAACGCAACGGTTGTGGGTTCGATCCCCACTTGTGAGAGTTAATTATTTTCTGTAGAACGCGGAACTGGTTATGATTTAATTATACTAGTGTAGGAGACGAACCTTTAACTAACGCGTGTACGCTCACCGACTGAGCTACGACGGTGAAACTTTAGTTCAGTATAAAATTAAGTACCTAAATATTTTAATTAAACGTTAATTGCCATTAACGTATACTTGTGGAGTAGCGTTAAATGAAAAGTTGAGATCTTGTAAATTAATATATTACTATCTTATAATATAAAGGACTCTAAATATAATGTAATTAATATAATATAATAAATATATTATCGAATTAAATTAATGACAGTTTCAGATTTAAAGAATTTAATAAAAATATTATTCATGTTAATTAATCTTAGTATATAAATAAAAAATAAAAAGTATGAATAAATCGTGATTTTTAATAACATTTTTTACTTTTCTTATTTTAAAGGAAAAAATGAAATCTATATAAATTTGTTTTGTGCACATTCCATTCAGTGAGATACCTATATATTATATACCTAATATATAATTTAGTAGTAGTAAATATTAATATTTAAATGTATGTTTGTCTATTACCTAAAAGATAAAAAAGATAAAACACATTATCTATACGAGTATGTAAAAATTAGATAACTAGCTAATTTATTAGCTCGTTAAATTGATCAAACCCGTGTGTTTACAAATTAGAACATAATTTAGTCTAAGAACAATATGATTTTCTTATAGGAATTTTAAAATATTTTAAGTATTTTAATATATGACAGTATTAATAAAAATTTAACTAAATATACCTTCTTTACCTGAATTTAATTCTCAATCAACACTCAAACGTATGTCTTGGATGTAGCAAATATAAGGAAAAGACATATACTAAATGTAGATAAGAGTTTAACAATTTTCTTTAAGTATAAAACAATAAGGATAGGTAAATTGAAATGAGATCGACATAGAGGGTAGATGGAAATTCAGCTATATAGAAATTATATAAAATTTATTGAAAAGGTATATACATATAAATTTCTGAAGGTGCTAACGCAAACAAAAAAATATTTTTGATATTACCAAAATTCTGTTAATGACTCCTAAGAAGTGTACTGACAAAAGAGGGCTATTGTCATGTTTCAGTGAACGCTTGGAACCATTAGAAATCGTTACATTGCCTGTCGTCGGTAAATATATACAAAGTATGTAGGTTGTGTAGGTGTTGGTAAATGTTTAGAAAAACTTACTGTATTTCATTTTATTATTTATTTCATTTTTTCTCTGTGGTGTCGAGACAAAGCGTGGTGTTGAATTCCACCACTCAACACGCAATGCCTCCCGAATTGTGCAAAAAGGAGGGAACGGAGTGTTTTAACACTAGGTTCCCTCTGCCTACCCTGCTGTGTGCGAGATACAGTGTGAAGCTGATCTAAATTACGTTTCATTATAACAGCAAAATCATTTTGTATAATATTAATCTATTTATTGGAAATATATTATTCTGCGGACAAAATTCGTCGAATTATAACCACAGGCGGTATCTATCAGTTTCGTATATATTGGTACCGCACATGAAGCCTCATTATTCCAAAATAATAGTATGAATACTTTTAAATAATATCAAGAAAATCATATTTAATCCTCTAAGTATTTAAGAAACAATTTTTATCAGTCATAAATGTTATAAAATAATAACTTAAGCCAAAATTGTCTTTAATATATTTTTTGTATATCAGCTTTTAATATACTACGACTATTATATATGGGACTTACCAATTGTTCCAGCATGATTAATGTTTGTGTCAAACTTTAGTGATGAAGGGTGTGTGTCTTAGAAAAGGTTGGCATCACTTATATTCGTTGTTTTTATGAACGCGGCGAAGTACGCGCGGAAACGTGCTACTCTATCGGCGACGAAGTCCGTACTGCTGAACTTGGTCTCCAGATCTTGCCGCTCCTCATGTTGATAGCCCAGGTAGTCAAGATTCATTTTCAACACAGTATATTTTAATATTGTTTATATTTTAATATTATATGAAAATGTCGTACAAGGACTTATGATTACATACGAATGAACGTGCTCACTAATTTTTTGTTGTTGTGTGAAAGTAGAAATATTGCTATATTTTTCTAAATATTAAAGTATGGAAAACAATAAATCTAACAGTCTATAAAAATAATCTAAAATCTAAAAGTTATTTAAATCAACGTTATAATAAAATTTTGAAATATTCGTCTAGCTACTTAAAATTCATATTTTTTATAGGTACATCTTAGTGTAGTATAAATAAAGAATTATCAACGGCAAGTAAATTGTAGACATAATAAATCTGTTAACGCAACTTTAGTGGATATCGAAAAATTTATTACATTTTATATTTATATTTTTCATGATTTAGGCGTGATTCATCTATGCGTAAAATAGAAACTATAAATATTAAAATTACAGCCAATGCCGACAAAAATTTGTGAAGCATTTTGTAGGATTTATTTCGGCAGTATTTTTAAAATGAGCCAATCTTCAATCACAATCAATCATCGATAGATGTTGAGAACCCTGGGCCTGAATGCGAGCAGCGCTTTCTATTTCAAGAATCGGAATTCACAAGATCCACGCCAGATCCAATTATGCAGAATAATTAGTTTATCTTGACCTATAATTTTTTTATTGTTTTGCAAAATGTGAAAAAAATTACTGTACAACAAGTACTTAATATATACATCTTTATAAATAGCTTGTCAGATTGTGGTCGTTATTTCTATACTAATGTCTCTAAACATAATATAAATACAGTTTATTGACTAGAGTATATACTAAATACAAAATTAAGGAAACTAAAACAACAAAATGTTTTTAGATAACAAATGTATTTATATACAATAGATAAAAGAATCCCCTAAAAACAATAAGATAACATTTTTTTTATTATAATTCAAGTTCACCTGTCGAGTATTGGCGTCTATTATTTTATATCGCAATATTTTTAAGACAGTACTATGTAAGTATGCAGTGCGCTCGTCGCCTTGACATATAAGCAGTTAAATTTTGATGAAGCTATACTTGTGTAAGACTGTTTGAAGCTTTATTTACTATTCAAATGAGTTATGTTTGATCTTATTTCAGAAATTATTTGCAAGGATGTGACTGTAAGCTCGACGGGTGTGGGTTCGATTCCACTCAGGGGAAAAAATATTTAACATTTTCGTTTTCTCGTTCTAATAACGAAGGAAAACGCGTCGTTGTGTTCCGCTACTCAAGAAAAAGTTAAAACTAGATGAATTTAAGCTTAATATTTAGATCACGTTTCCATATTATTGTCTAAAAATATTCCTAATGTTATACGTATAACTTCTAACATTATATGTAGTTTTTACGAGCAAAAAGCAATGATAACATATAAAGTATATTAAACCAGGAAAAATACAACAAATTTTAAAATTTATTTTTTTGTTTTTCATTTTATACGTTATTTATGAAAAAATATACAGTCAACACTCCAGCGCACTAAATTAAATATTCCATATAGTTTTTTCACTTACTCTACTGTTTGTGTAGGTGCTAGTCATATTTTCCTTTATTATCTTATAATATTACTGGCAAACAAACTAATAAGTAGGTAATCTCGGCCCATTATTTCTTTCTTTATAGTATTGTAGTATTAGGGGGCAAAATCCACAACCTTACTTCACCTATACATATGAGAAAATAAATAAAAATTGCTGGTTATTTAAATATTAAAGTAATTTTGTATTTCGAGGTCGAAATACAAAATGATGATGATGATGAAATGATCTTAAAATACTGTTAATATCAGCAAAGTTATTGTTTGACTTAAAAATTTTTAGCTAAGCCAAATAGATAATAAATTTTGTTCAGATAGTGGATTACCTAGCTTTTCAGTGAGCAAACAATGTAATGTGCTATTATTTTCGCCGCACACAGCAGGTTAGGAAGAGGGAACCTAGTGTTAAGTCACTTCGTTCTCTATTTTTTAACGAATTCCAGAGGCATTGCGTGTTGCGCGCGCTTCGCCTCGACATCAGAGCGAAGAAATTATATTAAATATTTTATTTCCTCGTGTGGGAATTGAACCCACAACCTGTAGCTTTCACTATAGTACGTGTACCTCTGCGCCACGAGTGGCCTCGACTGGACTGATAATGTGACATAAAGTATGTACATATATCAGGGGCACCCGCATGTTTGTAGGCAATCGATAGTTATAAAACATTCGATCGATTTGCTACATGGATTGAAGCTGACAGACGAATTGTAATCTACGAGTAAAGCACTAATAAATTAAAATATTTTTTGTAAAATGTTTTTATTTGTTTTACATATTTTGTATCATATATTATTGCCTTTTGAACACCGCCTTAATCTTGATTGAACTGAGAGAACACCTGTGTTTAGCGGCGAAACTCAAAGCCTTACTTTGTCTCTTTGCCACAAAATATTAAATATTTAATATTTTATGAGCGGAAATCCAACCCAGAACCGTCGCGTTACAGTGAAACTCTTGTGTCTCTGTTCCAGCACTGTCTCAATTATAATATAGCTAAAAATATTATTCGATTACCTAAAAAGCTAATTGATAAAAAATGTTTGTACAAAATTTTAATAACCAACAAAAATGTTTGGCCTAACTCACTACGACTATCATGCCCAGGAGGATAACAGCTGTGTTCGAAATTTTTTAATTCAGTATAAATTTCAAATTTTTGCATATGGCCGCGATGTCACTTTTTTTTTTTGTATTTTTTAGTAGTAAAAGGTGGATAACGATACAACAAACTCGTGTAGTTAAACTCGTAATTTCGTATAGCATTAAATGAAAAAATCTTATATGAATTTACTATAAAAGTAGCATTTTTTTTAAACACGCTGTATCCCGCACACAATATTTCCTTTTCTTGAGTGGGGATCGAACCCACAACCAATCGATTTTACAGCACATTTTGTGCTCCTGCGGCTCTACTGGCCTCGAATGATTATGAAATAAATTAATAACTTTTTAATAATTAATTTTCAATGCGTTGTTATTTATGGTGTTTGTAACGAAATATGATATATAAGCTTATTATTTTCAATTCATAGATGAAAAGCGAAAGTTATGTTCTTTTTATATTTTTCGTTTGTCGAGAACAAAGAACTAAATGTTAATTTAAATATATATAAACGTATCAAAAAGTTTCGCAGTACAGTTATTACTGTAGATTTTAATTGGTCTTGTTTGTTAAAGAAAAAATAAATGTTGTTTTCTTTGTCGTCATTTGAAGTTGAAGTATATCGGATTTTACTTAACATTTTACAAAGGTTAGGTCATTTACAAAATTTACAAATATGCTTTTATTATAATAAATAATAAGGAACTTTTGGAGGTTTGACTAAACGCGAAGAATTGTGATTTTTCACTATTCACAGGATGGTTTATTATGAGACTATAGGTCTAACTAAAAATATTTATTATATTTAACACTCAGGTTTCTAAAGACAATATTTCTATAGGAGGTACTGGAAATAAAATTTATTATATAGCCTATTAGTTCTGGTCTTTAGGGGTTAAACGTTGGCCATAATTGTATTTAATAGCCACTCACGGTAGTGGGGGATCAGCTCGAATGTATCATAAAAGTGACCTTGGCTTTTTATTAAAGCGCAAAAGACTTAATTAAGTTCGTTAAGGTATGGTACTTAATTAATTAACTTATATATTTGACAGCGTGTGGAAGCGCGTTGGTTGTGGGTTCGATTTCCACTACTTTGATAATAAATAAATAGATTCAAAATCACGTAATTATACTTATATTAGTTTGTTTATACTTAAAAACCAAAATATTTAAAAAGCAATTTATTTTGGCATTTTATACTATACTAGTGGACCCAGACGCGGCTAGGCCTGCTTGAACTATAAGAATATTTTCGCGTCGGTCACACTCATACTGTGCCGCCTGAATGCTAGGTCATTTCGAATCAGTGACATCTCCTTAATTATTTAATAGAATGTTATACAGTAAACTATAATTTCAATCTAGATAAAATGTTAAAAGTGACTATTATATTTATTTTCATAATACTGAGATCCGAGCGTTGAATCCTGCATATACGAGTTTTCTTAATTAAACCTATATTAATGAATAATACATGATTAGTAGAACAGATTACACCTGGGTTGCCTGGAAGAATCCTGCCGCAATCACCTTTAATTACATTTTTTCGTAACTCATTTTTGGAGAAAATTGCACCCATACGTTTTTTATATGAATCGCACATCATTTGAAAGATAATCGCATAAGGAATTGGAAAATTAAGGGTTGCCAGCTCTCAGTCTGCCGCAAGTCTAAGGTTGCCTGGTTTAAACATGTCACTAAATGTTAATAATTTGCACTCATGTGTTTTTTTAATGAATTATATATCAAATTAAAGCTTATTTTTTTCTGAACACTATAAAACAGGGTTGCCTGGAAAGTTCCTGCCGCAAACAGGGGCTGCCAGCGTTTGAAATATTTTATTCCGGTTCCGTATGACTATGAGAATAGACGATGAAATGCGCGGTCTGCCTTATGTTTTAAAGTAAAATATTATATAATAGAAGGTCAATCTTAAAATCAATGTTTATTCTAATTGTTCACCTGTTAAATGATGATTTGATTCATATTAAGTACACGCAGAAAACTATTTAAAGATGAAATCATTCTTATTTTTCAAGTAAAATAATGGATCTATAATATTGAGTCTTTGCAAAATCTATTTTCTAAATACTAATATTTATTTATTAATTTAAATTACCATTTTGAAACAATTAAATTATCTAATTAAAGATAGAAAAGGTAGAAAAGGGCGACACGACACGACAGATGCTGTTGACGCCCAAACCAGCCGAAATGGCAAGGCGGGCTGTTTAATGTCATAAAAATGCGCACCTAATAAATTAAGTTTCCCCTAATAAATATATCTTTATATAATAGATTTACGATTTGTTCCTCTTACAGGATAATGGTTGTAGTTTACATGATATTGGAATTGTTATGGAATTTAAAGATCAATTATAGAATTTTTTTTTGACTGACTGAAATGCAATAAAAACGTTTCAAAAACGCTCGTACTCTCTTTAGATTCCGTTGACTTTTAACTAACTTATGAATAAATCTTTTTCCGTGGGCCAAGTGTGTACTGTACACCTTTCATCATCACTTAAGATGTGTTCATCCTCCATCATCATAGCCCCACACGTACTTTTTCATTATTGATTCAAAATAACCTAAAAAATGACATGCAAAACTTATAATACAGCTTTATACCTAACCGCTATTTAGTCTCTCTCTCTCTCTCTCTCGCCACCTACCGTTCTTTGTTTTAGCTATACAAAAACTATATAATAATGTATCCTTTTTTAGGCAAATATTGTATTTACAAAGTCTTTTTCAGTGTTCAATAGGGTATCAAACTTTTCTAATATCGCTAAGAGGGTGATTTTTAGGGTATACGCTTAAGCTGTAAACTTACTTAAATAAGGTTTTACCCATGTGTGTACATATACGTCTAATATATAACATTTTTTATATTCTATTGAAAATATTCTTACAGAAGAATGGAATGGAAGGTGTGCAAATGAAATTCAAACAACATAGTTGACGCAAAAATAATTTATAAAAATATATTATAGAAGTATTATTTTCTTCAACTTACCTTTTTTTAGTAAACCTGGGAACCTGGGAATTTGTTAATTGTTGAAATAGGTAATTCTATTTTAAATACTAATAAAATATAATAAATGTAACGGTTGTACGGGGTTCACAAGATTTAAATTTGTATTGTTAAGAATGTGAAATATACTTAGCAACGCTAAAACGTAAAACATTACTTCTGAGTACCTACTGTATTTTCATTTGTAAATTATATAATTATTATGTAAGTGTTTCACGTTCTACCTTTACTTGGTAAAATTTAATAAATCTTTTTCGGGCAGTCGGTGTTTTCGGTTAAATTAATTAAACATAATGGTTCTTCACGTTGTACTTAATCTTGATGAAATAAAGAATATTATTTACTCAAGCATTTTCGACGAATTGATCGTTTTATTAAGTAAGTAAGTAATTTGTTCAAGTTACTTTATTACTAATTTTAACCCTCTAATAAATAAATTAAGTGCATGGACCAGAATACGATGTAAAACGATGGACAGACGGGAGTTGATATTTTACTTAAGACTAAAGTATATACAATATACATACATAAGAAGCTTAATGCTTTATATTTTTATTAGGAATAGCCATCATGGCATAGAGTCTTTTTGTCAATACGATGGTTATGAATTCGATTCTCGTTATGGGGAATGAATTGTTTTAATTTACCAGTTACCTGTACACAAAGTGTGGCCTTGAGTGTCGCCTCGCTTCGAATTCAGGCGAAAGTCGGAGAACTAAGTTTTGTCTGCATCTCCTGCTATATGAGGGATATAAAAGCGTGAAATTGAAAAAGAATTATCATCATAGTCGGAATGTTTCTCTTTTTTTCAACTTCGTAGGCAGTGGGAGTCTAGTGTTAAGAGATATTGTGTGAGTGGTAAAACTCACCGCCGTACATTGCCTCGACACTAGAGGGCTTAAATGAAAATATTTAATTTTAAATATACTACAGACTTTCACTGGAGTTCAAAAAGTAAAAATATATACGAGTATAGATGTATAGGTTAAAACTTTTTAATCAATTCTCTGATGAAAATCTCCTAGTAGAAAATCTTTAATTACTGTAAAAACAAAATACAACACTAGATCATCTAGTGTTGTATTTCGTTCCAAAGTAAGTTTAAAATATTCACAATTTATGCCATTTGTTTACCATATCTAAATCGCGCTGTCCCATTTGTCAGTCGACAGTAACTAATTGGATCGACCGTGGTTCCAGATAGGATTGAACCATATTTCAGAATAAATTAAAATTTAACAAGTCCCCTGCAACTCTGAAAAAATAATTAAATTAATATTATTTTCTTACTATTTAAATAATTAAATAATAATTAAAGATTTTCTTACTATTTAAATAATAAAAATTATAAATATACTAATATTTATACGAAAAGCCTGTGTATCATCGATTTCCCTTGTATTTGCAGGCTGTAGTAGGAGATCACTTGTATTCCAGATATATAACATATCTAACCCTAGATAGGCGTAGAGTACAAAATGTAGTGTGGGATCCCTCAAGGACCTGTATCAGGACCGTTATTGTGGAACCTCGCATATGCTGCAATATTGCGAATGAACGATAACTTTATATTATTCAAACCCGAATACTCCAAACTGTTGAAGTAATTACTCTCTTTGTGTAGGAGATAAAATGTATGCTACGATTAGATAGGAATAAATGATAAATTTCCACTTAAAAATATAGATTTTAGATATGGACTCCATATAAAAAAATAGGTTCAGTTCAATAGATTCTGTATCAATTTCAGGAGTGTAGTCAACAGGGAGTACAAATTATAAAAGTTGACAAACTTTAGCCTCTGTGAGCGAGTCCGACATGCACTTAACCGATTTTTTTTACAGCTTCAGAAATTATGAGAAAATATCCGCAATAAAAATTGTAACATATTCTATGTTATGTATTTATACAATTTGTGAAGCTATAATAAAAAAACACCGTTCGAGTCTGTGTTTTTTTGAGAAAATACTAATTAGCATGCCATATATTCACAGCACGAGTCCAGGTTCATCGCGTTATAGGGTACGGAGCTCAGAGTACAGAATGGGTCTTGCGACCCGACTGTTGGTTTTTTGTTCTTTATAAAACAAACAGAAATTCGGACCGTACCCTTCTCCCTTCTGAAAAAAATATACTTATAAAAATATGAATAAATCGAATAGGTTGAAGAGGACATTTTAATGCTTACTCCACTGACCAAGCACCTCTTACTATCTGGTAATACAATTAAAATATTTTTTTAAGCTTCACGCTGCATCCTACCCACAGCAAGGTAGGCAGAGGGAGCCTAGTGTTAAGTGTGTTGTTCCTACTTTCCGAGATATTGCGTTTGAGAAATCAACGACGCGCTATGCTGGGAATCTAACTCGTAACCAGAGTTTACAGTCACATGTTTGTGCCCCTATGCCACGATTAGCCTCTAGACTGCTCGCAAGGTACAACGTATAGTAAGTTAAAATATTATTTTTCTACATATTTTGTGTTTATACAAAGGATATTTGTTGGATGGATGATTGTTGAAAAACGTATTTATTTGTAAATTATTCATTTGGAAGTTGGACGCTTTAGCCATATAAATCAATATCACCATTTAATACAAAGACAAAGGGTTAGAGCGGTCTATTGATATTAATATCTCAATTTGAAATACATAATTTATCAAAACTTCTATCTAGTCCCATATATCATTGAATTATGCTTCATTAACAAACCCACTAGATCCTTCACTAAAGGACCGAAATTTGAGTAACTTTGCCAATTACAAAATTATATGAAACACGTAAAAGTTTGGACAGAACAAAGGAAATTAAAGACATAAAAATATTATTATTTATTGTTATTTTAAGTAACGCAATTAAATGAAAGCTTCCTAAACTGTAAGACTCTGTTCCATTAAGAACAAAGAAAATATATACGCTGTACTCGTATTATGTTCACCTTGGCAGAATCTTTTCAAAGTAAAATATAAATTAATTGTGAATAAGTAATGCTATCTAAACAAAATTCTATTAAAATATTAAATTTTTAAATTTCTATTCAAACCATGTTTTTGTTTGGTTTTAACGTAAAATATGCTTAACGTAGAAATGAATTTTCAATTTAATATTTTCTGCATAACTTCTGCATTAGTTGTAACATATGTTGCTAGTACGTGCCGCAATAACGGCTATGTTAGTTGTCGTTGCGAGGAATCTGGTTCTGGCAATGTGAATAGGAAGCGACAATTAATACTAGGGTCGACTGTCGTTTTTCATGATTTTTTTTCGGTGATATAATTAGAGATTTCTTTATTAGTTCTTGAGTAATTTACTAATAGATTATGTTATTGATTGACTTATGTAAGAAACACAAGAATAAATAAGTAAATAAATAATAATATAATATAATAAATTAATGATACGTCTCTGTTATAATTTTCAGATACTAAAAAAAACTATATAAAAACTATCTACATTCAAATATTTTAAATCTAAAATTGGCAGACGAAATCGTCTGTTATTATTAAATTATGAAACAAGTCTCTTACTATTCATATACGTAAAATTAACATACTATAAAATCCACAATACTAAAACTTGTAAAATTTTATACAGCTCTTAACTACGATTTATATCCAAAACGCAAAAGTAGCAAAAATACACTTTAATTACATAATCAAAGAGAAATATTCCTCCCAGAGGCATAATAACATTTTATTCGTACTTTGGAACCTTTGAAATACTAATCCCTGAAGGTGAAGCTAAATCGTCAGTTCAAACGTGCAAATCTCTGCCTCAGGTATATTGAAATATTCACACGAAGTCAATTCCATGCTAATGTACAAACTTAATTTTCTTTGTTAGGGAGTTTCTAAGCTTTACTAAAGGACGTACTAAAGGACGTAATAATTAAAAGAAGTAGATGAAAGTACTTTTTTGGCTTCATTGAGTTTTATTTAACTATAAAAAAAATATTTTTCCTTATCTTCTATTGATTGTATTATAGTATGATATGATAAAAAATTATACCTACATATATTGCATCAGAAAATTTTCATTCAGTATTGATTTAGCAACTTGACTCGTTTTAAGAACCAAAGGGCCTCTTAGAATGGAGTGCCCTCTAAATGGAATGCAAACCCTACTCAGCTGAACTTCTTATTTATTTTGTTCCGAAACCTAAAGAAATCCTTGTTAAAAGTTGATCCGTTTTCGAAATTTTAGCAATATTTGTTTAAACACAGACTTCGTTATGATGAGCAGAACTTTATTTACTGCATGTTTTAAATAAATAATAGTTAAATACATAATAATAGAAATTAGCGAATACTTTCTAAATATAATTTAAAGTTATTAGTAAATTAACTTATTGTTGAAATTACATTTTACATATCTAAAATAACAAATTAGCATTAATTAATTAAACATCAACAAATTATGAAATTAAATTATATACATGTTATTAAGGACATACTGATGACAGCAGTGGTTTCGAATTCTTACTTGAAGGAGTCTCGTCTCTCTCTTCTTACTCAATTCTTATTTGAATTATGTTCCTCACTCTGGTAACATGACAAAGTGAAATCCAGACACAATGTTCTGAAAATTGGGCATACAGTGAGAAACGGATTGCTAAAAGGAAATATTTCCATAAAATTCTCATGTATCGAGCTGCATTAGATCCATAAAATGCATATTCTTTAACGCTATTTTCTTTCAATGAGTTTTTCGTAACATATCACAGAAAGCAAAATAACTTTCTTAAAACTAAATCTTAACTTGACTTTTTGAGCATAAAGTTAAAGATGGATGAGCGGAACGTGGAATATTTCAAACAGTATATGGCTCAAAAACTTATTCTGTTATAGATTATTCTGTTTATTTCACTTATTTAGGTTAGCAAAGCAAACAATGTTGGTTTATATTATATTATGGATGTACAGAGGTATACATCGCTACAGTAAGCCATTAATGCCATCGTAGTCCAGTTAAGAAGTGCTTGACCCAAAACCTACGTGTAGCTATATACAGCTATACACATTGGATCTCTCTTCAGGGTAATGTTTATGTTAAAATTACTGATGTAATACTTCCCGGCATTTAAAACAAAGCCTGCCATTGGGTTCCGGTACCCAATACTCCATGTTTCTAAAATGGGTGGAAAATGAAAAACAAGTATCTTAACATAATTCCCTTTGCCTTTCTGACTAAATTCGAAATATGAATACATTGAAACTGTGATGATTGATTTATTATGCATGAAGAATGAAGAATGAAGATATATCACGTCCGTTTTGCTTGAAATTCTACGGATAGAATAGAATTATTTGTTGAAATAGAAATATTATGTTATATATTACTGCTATTTTATACAATGTCCTGGCCATAAAGATGTTTTGTCTAATTTTACGAGCATATTTGCAGATGACGCTCTTTAATACCCTGATGATTACTTTCTTTTACTGGGTGACTTCAATATACCTAACGCTGAGTATCTGTTATGGTGATTTGACCTTGGTTAGAGACTTTTCATCTGATGTTGTCAATGAGCTGGCTATTTTTTTATTTTAATAATTTTCGTTTGCTCCAGTGGAAATGAAACCCATAGCAATTTTGTCTCGTTAATCGACACACGCTTGTGCCTTTGCCGCACGACTATCCTCAACTAATGATATTTGAATTTCAAAAAATATTATATAATCAAACTTACCGGTAAAAGCACCCCATCCCCCCATAATTATAAACTTGAATACAATTAATTTAGTTACTAGATTAAGTGAAATACGTAACCTTGGTGTTTATTTGGATGATATATCATTGTTTGCTTAACATATTAACTTTATAACTCAAAGAGCATACAAAATATTAGGCTTCGTATAGCGTGTATCAAAGGATTTTAAACGGGCTGAAACCCTCATCACATTGTTTAATGCTCTGATTCGGTCAGTCTTGGAGTATTATTCCACATGTTGGAATCCTCAATACAAAGTTTATACCAAATAGTTTGAAAGTTTATATAATAACTATACTAGAGTAACCTGACGTGGAACCTCAGGAACTCTAAAAACAAACTAGAGAGGCGTCAGTCGCCTAAGTTTAAAAATTTTAACTGTAAAAGTTGGCATTATCGACAGAGATTTTTGTATTATACACACTGCTACACTAGGATCATAGCTTTTTGCAACCGCTTCGCCTCGTTAGCAGATTATTTCATTTCCTCGAATGGCAATCGAACCCACAACCAGAATAAGAAATTCCAGCAATAATGTACCGATAACGGGTAATTTTATTTCTTAAATAAGTGAAACGCTTCTTGACGCGACTGAACTGAGAGCGAATCAGTCTATTTGCCTTCAATCATCTCAACAAAATATTCCTAGTCTCTCCCCAACGCGAAGATAATAAGGTTTGTTCCGTTCGTTTATTCCAATCAGTGTTTTTTGTTGATCTTCTTTCAATGTAGATTTTTAATTTAAAATTATATGAGGAATATTTTAATTGAATCTTAAATTTACTTTTTCCGGGCAAAGCAGAGCAAAATTAAATTTTTTAAAAATATTTTATACTATCTTATCTATTTTTCTTTAATGAATATGAAACCAGTTCATGTAGACAGAATGGAAAAAAACATCCAAATAATTAAATAAACAATACAAAAATTAAAGTCTGCGAAAGCGAGGAAATGAAAACAATCAATTAATACCCCATAGAGGGAAGTGATCCCACTACCATCGCGTTCACAAAGACAGACTGTACCACTGCGCCACAAAGCCTTTACGAAATAAATAGAAATCTTAATATATATTCATAGCACAATTTGATTATTCCACGAAACTGTTTACACATTAACGATGCAATTAAGCGTCGTTAGAATTGTAAGAAAACAAACAGCTTTAAGCTTTAAGTTGGAATATATCATACGATTGAATCTTGTTTTTTAGTATGTATTGCTTAATGTACGTCTAAAAACTACATAATAAAGGAATTTCTAATATTTTTCTGTTATTCAGGATTTATTGATTGAACTTATTGATTTTCTTTGGTTTTTATTTAATTAATATCAAATTTTATTTAATATGTAAAACTTTTAAAGTAAATACGGTAATGTAAGGTAAGGTATTTCATAATATACCTACGTAGCTTGGAAGCTATTTCGTACGCTGTATAAAAAACTCCTTTATAAAATAACGAATGAGAAATATTTTTCGTAAAATGCTAAGAGCCATTGTCTCTACATGTATAAGAGAATGGTTTGTGTTTCAATAAGAAAACTACATGGATATTTTTAAATATTTTTGTAGTTAAAGCTTTTTATTTATTTAAAATTATTCTATTTTTTTTTATTGTTATAGGATTATCTACTTTATAAAAGATAGATAAGAAGTTATAACTTAAAAAATAACTAAAATAAAACAGTTTCAATTTGCAAATGGCAAAGTAGGCAGAAAGGACTTAGTGTCAACACACTCCGCTCCCCAGTTATCGTCCAATTTTTGAGACAATACATGTCAAGGGAAGGAGCCTAACGCCACGCTTTTTCTTGTTGCCAGAGCAAAAAATTGAAATAATCCCCAACTCAGTATTGAACCCACAACCGTCACGTTTACAGTCAGCAATGGTTGTGTAAAAATATGGAATAATTTAATTTATTTGATAAATTTTAATACAATATTTATATGTAATGTGAATGTATACACATTCGTGTTTTTGATGTTCAGCAAAAGCCCGATTTGCTTAAGGATTTAAGTTACAAAGCTTCTTATCATGTCTCAAGTTCTCTCTTAATACTCATTTAAAATTGTTACCTTTGTAGAATTTTCACTTTTTATTTCTTTATTTTGTTTTCTAAAGTATATTCAAAACATATTATTTTAATTTTGGGGTAGATGTATGTATATTGTATATATATATTTTTCTTTTCCGCTTCACGCTGTATCCCGTATATAACACGCTCGGTAAAACGCAGTGTCTATTCACTAGGTTTCCAAATACTCTCTGCCTACCCTACTATGTACGAAATACAGCGTCAAGCTATAAAAAAATAAACAAACTTTTAATAGCAATAGCTACATTTTTTCATACTTAAAGCAAAACAATGAAATATAGTTCTAAAAACGAATAAATTTTAACAAAGCTTTTTGTAATAGTCTATATCTATATTGTTATTGAGATTTTGTAATACTAATTGGTTTTTGAGAAGCTAATATAATTTAAAGCGAATAAAACAAACAAAATTGTTAAAAGCATAAATATTTACGTTCTGGAAATGGAGTAGACGTAAGCAGGCATTCCTGTGCGTCTATAACAACAATTGCTCACGTTGTCAGTTGCTGGATAGGATAAAACCACGAGTGAATTATGTGAAAATAAAATCTAAATTTATATACAACTATATGGAAAAAAAATTTTTTAGAAAAAGTTTTAAATATCTATGTGACACTAGACAGTGTCTATCTGTCTAGTAATAGTCATGTAACTCAAAAGTAAGGGATTCAAATATAGCGGAAATAAGTTTTAAAAATGTAAAGTTAACTTTCGAAATACAGCTAAACATTTAGTTTATTTACTTAAATTTATATTCTATCAGTTTCTTCGCTCTGGTATCGAGGAAAAGCGCGGCGTTGAGTTTCGCTAATCAACGCGCAATGCCTCCAGAAATCGGCGGAAAGTGGTAAACGACACTTCGTTTTTGCCTCCTGTGTGCGGGATACAGCATGAAGCTGAAAAAAAAATAGTTTCACTTCATTATGTACAAAGAAAGAAAAGAATAGAAATTTCTTCGTATAGATAATATATTAACCACAATATGAAACACCGCCCATTAACGACATAAAGCAATTAACCTCCTCTAATTAATCAACGTCAAAACGTGAATACTTCATTTCATTTTCTAGATTCTCTATTAAAGTCACACCTACTGTGTATATGACCATCAGGGCGCAGTGAAACAGCATTTGATTGTACTCCAATGGTCGTGGGTTTGATTATTCGGATGAGGTATTTTCCATTTCCCACTAAGGCAACAAGACATGCATCAAATTCTACCACTCAAAACAATAACCCGAATTTAAGGGAAAGTCAATGAGAAGGAAAGGAAATGACACTATACTCAGTAGAGGATACTAGTCAATTTTTTTTATTACTTAATGACATAAATTATTACTAGAAATAAATACAATAAATAAAATTAAATAAACTTATATAATATATATAATAAAACAATAATAACTGTTCGAAATGCCTATTATCAACGGCAAAGATCAAGTTATGGCAACATTGTATATATAACATTTTTCAGTAGCTGTATTAAAAAAAGGGATAAAAATAATCACAAAGAGCAACTAAGTTATAAAACTTAATTATAAAACAACATAATGAATAAAAATTAACAAACCTCCTTTCCAATTGCTGTTCTGATAAATAATTTTTAAAATTGTATAAAGTTAATAATTAAAATTCAAAATTGCTCTTTATATTTTCATAGCTTTTTAACGAACGATAAAATATATTAAGTCTCTTAATAATTTTACCGGACACTCAATTTATCAGATTTAAGAAAGAACGCAATTTTATGATTATATTCATAGCATTTTTAATTTTCTTAACAATTTTAAAAGTCAATTGAATTCTTTATAATAGAAACGCGAGTTTGTTAGAAAATATTCTACTTATATAAAATTGTAGAACATCTTAGAACGGAAGCTAGGCAAATAAAAATAAGTTTAATATTATATCTTGAAAGCGGATTGTGGGAAAGTAGTTTTTCTTTTTTTTTCTTTTAGAACATTTTAAGCTGAACTTAATATTCTAAACAATTTCAAATAGCAACATTTGTGTATTATTTTAAAAGAGGATGATATATTAACAATAAAAAAATATCGACCAACTGCAAGACACATTCGTGCATAAAGGGTTCCATACCATTGTCCATAGAAGCTATATAGGCATCTGTCAATATAATGATCCTATGATTTTATCATTTTTTGTGGGTTTCTTGGTCGGTAATATTTATGTAGTTCAAGCGGGCGAAGCCGTGAGCTGGTCTCTAGTATCGGAGTAAAAGTTGAAGCTGAAAGATACATAAATAAAACGATTTCTACAATATACGAGTGCCAAAAAGCGCAGCGTTGCGTTCTGCCACTCAACACGCAATGCCTCCAGAATTCGGCAGAAAGTGGGGAAAGGAGTGTCTTAACACTAGGTTCCCTCTGTCTACCCCGCTGTGTGCGGGATACAGTGTGAAAATGAAAAAAAATCACTGGTCCTGTTCAAAGTACTTCTGTAATATATAGTTCCATTTTATATTCAGTTGATTAATATCTCAACGAGTTTTGAAAGACTATCAAATCCAACAATAAAATGAGAAACAACTAACGTCATCTGTGTCCCTTTCAGGTAACCGCAATTGTTAATTTTGGCGCCCTCTTCACAATACCAACTTAACTAAATACTTACACAAAATAAAGCACTTTATGTCTGCTAGACCCTCGTAAATTTCACCCTAGCTGTCTTTACGGTAGAGCATGATAAATTAATATTAACTGTGATAAACAACTGTAAGTTCATATTTAAAGTTTTACACATATTTTATAGCGCCAATTTAATAAATAAGTAATGGATATATTTTTTATTATTGTATCATATTATATTTGTTTTATTTTTATTCTTGATGCAGTTAACTAATTTTTGATTGAATATAATGATTATAGAATATAGGTTTAAATTCTATTCATAGCTTAGATAGCCTTTTTGTATATTAAAGCATACTGGATTGCTATTAGAGAACCTTATAATAATTAAATTTTGCTTACTTCCCATAATATGAAAGATACGTAAAACATTTTTCTTAATATTTCTCATATAGGTAATCACTATTGAATGAACTATAGTTATATTTACATAGGATAGAGCCCTGGAGCCCTTGAGGTCAGTCGGGGCGAAAAGATACAAGGGAGTGACTATAAAAGCGACAAGTTGTGGGTTCGAGTTCCATTTGAGGAAATAAAATATTTAATATTTTTATTTCTTCGCTCTTGGAAGGAGGCAAAGCGGGGCGTGGATACCGCAGGCGAAATGTGGGAAAAAAATATCTTAACGAGAATGGAGTGTCTTAACACCAGGTTCCCAGTTTCCCTCAACCCTGTTCTGTATAAAATACAACATGAGGCTGAAAAAAGCGCAGAATTTAGAAAAAATCTCAGTAAGCTAATTTCAGAAGAACGTTTCCAATACTTTATTATGGCTGAACGATCGAGTACTAAACTTTATTTCTATTATAAAATGTACAAGGCGAGGCGGCGTACTAATAATTAATAAGCGCAGATGGAATCATTAAGAAAATTCACAAACTCTAGTAATGCTACGAAAATTAGTGCTTACGGAAACAGAAGTTAATTTATATAATTAGTAATAATACTTATGTTCCTTCGATAATTTATTTAAAGATATAAAGATATTCTATTTTCTTTTTAAACTGAGTAAAATAAAATTTAACTCAGTAAAACAGTAAAACAGTTACTTATAGCAATTTTGTCAAACATCATTTTTTAAAATGGTATAACTTTTTTATTTATTACTATTAACTAATTGAAATAAAATAAAAATACACTAGTGAAAATAATTGCAATTAAATCGACTGATCCGTTTCTGAGATTTGCGTAAACAAGTACACAGACAAAAAATTTAAAAATCATAGTTTTTGCACCAGTTACATTTTATCTTCCATGTACAGACTGATCCTTTACGATTTTATTATAAGTATACATGTAGACGTTATAAACACATAGATAGAGACAGCTTGGTTGCGAAATGGAAGGATAAATGCCCTGAAAAATTTAAATGAGCCCCGAATGTTAATTCGGGGCATCTTGGGAAGATTTAATTAGTTAAGGATTGGGTTAAAATATTACCAGTATTTCTTAAAGATAACATGTTCGTATGATAAGAAGAGTACGCGTTGTGTTTGTAACACAACGCGTACTCTTCTTATAAAAAACTTTTCTTTAATAATTTTGTAGGGACATTACTGTTTTAGTCACTTTTAATTTACTTTTTTAACTCACTCTCGAAATGTACGAAATTAACGAAGTTTGCTCTAGTAATACTTTGTAAATTTGTTATAAGCAGGAATGTTTATTATTTTATATTTAAATTTTTTCAGGGTTCGGCTCCTCAAAAGGAAAAAACGGAACCCCTTATAGGATCTTGGAAGACTTTTGTGTCCATCCATCTGTCAAGACCATTTATCTCAACATCGCGTGGAAGTATCAAGATTTACGATGCCGTGTTCAGCACGCATGCTTCAGCACAAAAAAAGTCAATTTATACAAAAAAGTTCATTTTTTACAAAATTGGTGCAAATGTCGGCAAACTTAAGTTTGTCGACATTAAATTCTTCCCGTTGACCAACAATCCTAAAATTGGTACGGAAGCCTCGGTAGGCAAGTCCGTCTCGCACTTAAATGATTTTTTTTAAAACGAGAACAGAAATTATTGCAATATAAATTTTAAATATGAAACACCTCGTTCAAAATCACTTTGAAGATACATAGTTGCACCTATGATCGATATCACTTAATCCGAGCTCCGTCCGAGCGTTGTCACGTTTCATGGCTTAGACGGATTGCTCAAACAAAAACTTTTATATTAGTATTTAAGACATTTTTTATTGCAAAATCTTTAATACTAATTTTTAATGATAAAATTGAATATTAATAGAACATAAAATCCTCATGAAATGGAATCCACTCATTTAGCAAATGGCGAAAGTTGATGGTTGATACCGCTCGACTAGTTTATTTTAGCTAGTTTCTTAGTTATTTAACTGATGAAACGCAGATATCGTACCATTACAGTGATTGCAATTGAACCATGTAGCTAGTTGCTTTGGAGATCGGGTTTATATTTACTACTAGCGGGCCCCGTGCTATGTCTGGCACTAGCGTTTTATATATCAATCAATTTCATTTCTTCGCTCTTGTACCAAAACTAAGTGCGGCGTTAAGTTCCACCATTAACAAGCAATGTAAAAAATTGAATATTTTATTTTATATTAAATTTGATAGCAGAAAAAAGTTAAAGAATAAATAAAAATAAGAATAAAATTCGTGAATCGTTCATAGTCAACAAAAAATATTGAGTTGAGCGTATTTAAATCTGAAGAGCCTAGCCTAAGCTTCAATTTCTAAACAATTTCAAACTTTGA
Source organism: Heliconius numata (assembly GCA_016802625.1). Taxonomy (NCBI): domain Eukaryota; kingdom Metazoa; phylum Arthropoda; class Insecta; order Lepidoptera; family Nymphalidae; genus Heliconius; species Heliconius numata. The sequence continues at coordinate 2,982,446 of JAEBDU010000001.1, read as the reverse complement.
AGAATTTCTTAAAACACCTTTTAAATCCAATTCCGAATTAGACTCATCATTGTGCTACGATTTCTTCGGAAAAACTCTATCGAGGGCCTTTTTGTTCTTATTTTGATTGGTACTAAATAAAGTTCTGGTACTTATTAACTTCGAGGCCGTCGTGGCGTAGGGGCACCAGGATGTGATTGTAAGGTCGTGGGTTCGATCCCTACTCGAGGAAATGCAATATTTATTTAAAAGTTATATTTTCATTTCGCAGCTCTAGTGTTGAGGCAAAGCGCAGCGTTGAGTTCCGCCACTCAACTCGTAATGAATAAAAAGTGGGAAACGTAGTGTCTTAACACTAGGTTTCATGTACCTACACTGCTGTGCGAGGGATACAGCGTAAAGCTAATTTTTATTTATTTATTTAAATAAAATTCGAAAAAAAATTCATTTGCACTTAGTATAATTAGAACAACAAGCTTTCACTTTTTTGATATTACTATAGATGGCTATTCAAAATATTACGAATTCAATCCATTAAACGAGTAGTTGGTAATTCTTTTCATGTATCAATTTTAATTTCTTTTCACTAAATAAAAAGATTTCTTTTATAAGTCCCAAAACGTTTCCCTTCGGTATCTAATAATATAGAGTGCTACTAGGAATCTTATATAGCTACAAATATCTTACGTACTCGTATATATTCAGAAGTTCACAAAATAATAAACAGACAGAGCCTATATTCGTGTGAATGAGATTTAATGAAATCTATGCATAATTTCCTAACAATAATGTATAAAATGAAAGTTTATCTTACATGTAAAAATAAAATATTCTACGCGCGTACCTCGTACGGTCCTTCCTGGGAGTTCTATATTAGATTATAAGGGGCCTTAATGTGTATTACATAACCTGTAATCTTATTTTCTGAAATAAAATAAACATAATCCTGGTTTTGGAAAGATATGTAATATGTAATTAATGGTTGTGTGTTCTGGGAATTAAATATTTTCATTTCTCCGCCTAGGTAAAGACTTCACTACTCAAGATACACTATGTCGAATTCAGAAGGAAAATAGGAAAATATTTTAATATTAAGTCTTCCCGTCTACCATGCTTTATGCGGGATAAAGCGTGAAAATATAGATATATACTATTAGGTATATGCGATAGTTTCGAGTTGAACTTAACTCACTCTACTTACTAAATGTCGACTATCTAATTGAACAATTATAAAAATATGACAGACTTTAATTTATACGCATGTATTCGTAAATATACTTTTAATCTTATTTTTACAATCTAATTTATCTAAATAAAATTGGTGGTTTCTCTTTTTCTAAGTCACCTAATTTTCTAGAGCATTACATATTAATAAAGAGCCAATTGCTTAAATGTTTAATATAAGTATAATTTACATTCGAAATAAACAATTATGTAATCTATTTAAATCGTAAAAGAAATTGTATATAGAAACATAATTAGGATGGATTCTCCAATTAATTATTTGGGACATTGAGAGAATAGCAAATACCTAATGTGGGGAAGTTCCTTAAGCTCAAAACGAACATAATATAATACAAGGAAATCGATTGGAAAAATCTCCACCATATTGGTATTAGCTTATTGCTTTATAAATCTCATTTGGGACTAATTACAAAAAAATATTTAATAATTATTTTGTTATACAAAAAAAAACTTGGAGTTACAAAACTCATAACACTCTACTTTCAATTATTTTATAAAAATGCGATTTTTGGTTTCATATAAAAAGTTTACAATAGCATATTTGATAGTTCAAGGCGCAGGAATACAAACAAGCATGTGACTGGTTTGGAGGTAAAGTACGGCTTTGATTTCCGCCACTCAACAAGCAATGTCTCCAGAATTCGGGGGCACTAGGCTCTCTCTGCCTAAGGGGCGGCGTAAAGCTGAAAAAAAAGCGCCCTTTCACAAAACCAGTAACGTTTGACGGAATCATCCGTACATTCATCATCACTAATTTAGTCCGTCTGTTTTTACTAAACAAATACTGCAGAAACCATTCTAATAACGCTAATTGCTTTTAATTTGAAATAACAAAAATTCATGCCAACCAAACAATTCCATTTCTAATTTATCAAAGTAAGCTAATTTAGAGTCTGGTGCTGGTAAACAACACTTTGCCTATTACTGGCTACCCCTCGCTGTATACACTACGTAATTACCTTATTTGGGTCTGAATAGTCTGTAACTAAGGCAGTATTTTAATATTCTGATCTACTTCTGAAGAAAACCTCAAGAAAACATTTGATAACTAGTAAAAAAAAGGATTAACGCAATCATTAATATGAGGATGCTATAAAAAATCTTTTTTTTTTTCATTTTTTTATTTTAGAACGTAAATCATTGAAAAAACTAATATCAGGTCACTTCTGTCAGACAAGATAAACGTTTCAGATATATTCTATTTTTACAATGTACAATCCACGCTCATGGTCATCAATTGGAATTTCAGATCAACCAATAAATTTCAATTTCAACCAAAAAAAATGCATAGATTATTTATTATTTGAGGGAACATTTTGTTAAAAATATTAATCTATCTATGTCATAATTAACATTTTTTTATTTTATTTATTTATCCATATCCTAAGTAGATTTGTTTTATTTTATTTAAATAAAACAGAAATAGAAAACGTTATATCTTATTCGGTGTCGTTACGACGTAAATAACGAAAATTGTGAGACCACGTGTAGAAACCTAGAAACTGGGCAAACTTTCATAAATGTGTAATGAGACAGTAAGTTCTTTGAAGTTAGTAGAGACAGAATCTCAACAAAACCAGCACTCATTTTACCTCCTTTTTTAAGCTTGTTTAATTTACTAATAAATTTATTCTACCATCATAAAGATTAATGTATACAACTTTTTAGAGATTTTTTCATATCTGGGTGCTATCTTTTTTACCTTTACAGCCCTTAATTTCCCCAAAAAACAAAGACAAACAAAGAGTTAAGAGTGTCAAATCACTCTCTTCTTTGCTTGTGTGCAAAATTACGCCGCAATATAATTTTCTTCAGTAGATACATACTCGTACTTATATAGAATAGTATCATATGAAGTTAGTTGATAGGTCAATGTGGGTGTGATGTGGCCTAATTTCATTTCCATTCATTAGCAACGGATGACTTTTAGTACATCAATTTATCCCACTTTTAGTGATGCTTTAACTATTTTACACTAGCTTCCATTTACTTCACGTGACCTTTTGTGTACTTTGTTAATTTAATGTACTTAAATACATATTGTTTTTTCGTAAAACTTTAATTATTTTTTGTAAAAAAATTGTAGAACATGTTTAAACCAACTAAAGAGAGAAAAGAAAGCAAAAGACTATATTCTACATTCAAGCATTATAATATTATTTTAAAACCGACAACATATTAGGTTGATAAACATGGCATAAAACAGGAGAGAGTTTTCTAAGAAAAGTAATGAACATGTATAAAACATTTTATTCCCTTGACGCCAGTGAATTGTGCTGATTTGTGCTTTCATTTGTTTCTAAATTTATATTACTCTGTGGTGGATGCAAATAATTTACAGAGCTGCAATTTGCAATTCTCGTAACACCCTTGCAAAACAATTTTTTACTCTATTCGAAATAGAATGTTCTCGTAAAGTAAAATAGTAAGAATTTAGATCGACATCAATTTTAAATTGAGGCCACCGTGATGCAGCGGCACAAACATGAAACTGTAAACGCGAAGTTTGTGGGGTCGATTCTGTCGAGTAACGAGATAAAGCGCGGCGATAAGTTCCGCCATTCACCACGCAATGTCTCATGCGAAGAATTCGGCGGAAAATGGTGGCCCGAATGACTCTTTGGGGAGTGAAGTGATAACACTAGATTTCTGAGATTCCCTCTGCCTACCCCACATGCGATATATAAAAATTTACTTTAATATTAGGTATACTACCACCAACTCAATTAGTAGAATTACGATACGATACGAATTAGAAGAGCTGACAAACAACTTAATTTTTTTTTTTAAATTGAAATGATCATAATTTCACACATTTTAAAAAACTCCTGAGCAGTATCAAGCTTTACTTAAGTACAAGTAGCGTATAGTTAACTAGAAAAAGTGGTAGATGAAAATAAATAATAAATTGTTCTTTTTTTATACAACCTACGAAAAAAGTGAGTACATTTCATTAGTATATTGAGGATGTCGTGGCGCAGCGGCACAAGGGTGTGACTGTAACGCGACGGTTGTGGGTTCGATCCTCACTCGAGGAAGTGAAATATTTATTTACGTTTATATTTCCATTTCATCGCTCTGCTGTCGAGACAGAGCGCGGCGATGAGTTCCGGCATTCACCACGCAATGCCTCCGAAATTCAGCAGAAAATGGAGAACCGAATATCTTAACACTAGGTTCCCTCGGTCGCTGTGTGCGGGATAAAGCGTGAAGCTTATTTATTTATTCATAGCTTTATAGTTGGAAATTATACTTACATATTTATCTTTGGCCGCGTTTCTGTTTCCTTGCACACTGCAAAGTATTTTCTCGGGTAAAGCTTATTTCATTCAAAACTCACAGCGATAAAACAAACAACCTTGGCTATCTTTGTGTAGTGGGATCTTTTTAAAACTAATGCTATTTCCATCCCTAGTTTGTTTATGTCTTTTCTTTATTACTGTCGACGAAGATATATTTAGTCGTCACTAAATAAAGAAGACATAAAACAGATAAAAGAGCGGATAAAATAATAAAATGTTATTTTTATATTTGATGTTTGCAATTTTTAGTAACGATTACAATATACAGTTAAATATAACCTACCAACCATTCCAATAGTGTTTCGAGAGATGTATTTCAACAGGAGAAAATATTTTAGTTTATTTACCCATAATAACTTTCATGAAATGTAATTTAATGATTTACTGCGAAACTATTAATAAAGCTTTTATTTTGTTCCATACACACAATAAAATAAATTGATCAATTGTGAGTAAGTCTCGCGCACGGAGGGTTCCGTATTTATTTCAGGATTATAGGTTACCTGGAAGTACAATTTATAAAAGTGGACAAACTTAAGTTTGCAGGCGTATTTTGTATGAAATACAAAATATACACTATTATATAAATTTGCAATTATTTTTTTCTATGAAATACCTATAAATTTTCAACTTTCGGATTTTTTTCCTTTATTTGTATTGCAAGTTCTCACCTCGTGGCAAATTTTATAACTAATAACCTAGTACCCTGTATGTATTTATTAAGCGACGTATTACATACATAATGCATTAAAAACGATGCATAAATCTAAATATAAATCTTATCTAGATATAAATCTTTTGAATACGTTGACTTGGATTTTTTCTGTGCTCCTCGAGACTACAAACTTGAATATTTGGTGGAAATTTCAGCTTGGTACCTCTATGCGATCTCGAGACAGACAGACGTATTGACAGACGGACAGACGAACAATAAAATGAGGGGTTCCTACAAGGGTTCCGTTATTTCTTTTTGAAGTACGGAACCTTAATCACACTATACAATAATATAAAACACTTAACTATAAAAATATCAAGTTGTCGTTTAACCTTTACATACCTTTACAATAATAAATCATATAGATATTAAAATACCTATAAACATAGATATATGTGAAAACACGCCTTGATGATTAATAAGCTCGTTAGTGGTTGACACGTCGTTATTAACGGCAGCCAACAATATCCTTTGTTTATAGGTTACAAATCATAAAAAACAAAATAAAACATTCGTGAAAAAGCCGTAAAACCTTTATGTGGGTGTAAAAATGTCCAGTTTTCGGTCGAAATCAGCGTTTTTTATTAAATGCGTAAATTATATTCAAATTTTGTTATCTCAATCTTAGCCTGTACCAGGACTAAGCAATAATTAACACGTAATTTTTATGTTAGGAAATAATTATGTTAGGTAAAATACCAATTCGTATACTGAGCGGTATGAAATTGTAAAATATTTAAATTCCTCGAGTGGAAATCGAACTCACAGCCTGTCACGATTAAAGTCACACGCTTGTGACTCCACTACAAGACTGGCCTCAATTAGTTCTTCAAATATTTGAGCAAACAAATTTAAGATAAACAAATAATTCTTTGTTCAAATATGTGTTTTTTTCTATTAGAGACTTATAATGAAATTTAAAGTGATATACATATAGGTATATAATATAAGACTATATTTATTTCTACTTTTAAATAATTAAATTTTATATTAATTGTATATAGCGTAAAATTCTATACCATTTTTTTATAATAGGCCCAGTATTTCTACCTATAGGAGTATGTATTTAAACTTTCATGTTTAAATAGCATACCCTTTCATCGTTGTAACAAAAGGATTTAACAAAAAGAACGCGTGCAGCGGACATGAAAAGCTGTTTTTAGGAAATTGCCTACCTACATGGTAATAAATTAACATTACAAATAAAAAATATATAAAGATATTTATACATACTTTTAATTATTATTAATAAAAATAAATTTATATCGATAGAAAATTATTTAACTTTCTTAGAACTTCGTTCTAAGAAAGTACAAAATACAATTTGAAAGAAAATTATGCAAAATTTCTTTATATTAATAAATGTAAAATATTTTATGAATTTATATATTCGTATAAAATTATGACTACTATAAAAAGCATTAACTTTTGGATAAATAAGTGAGTGAAAATATAGTAGATATGTAAGTAGCTTTAATAAAGGCCAATGAGGAAACTAAAAACATCGATATTCCATAACGAAATGAAGCGTCCCTAGGCATTTCCAGATATGGAAAAATTATACGTGAAACTGACTATTTTCCATTTTCAACGACATCAATTACCTAATTGCTGTAACTTTTATTATTTTTCTTTTATATTACGTACCTACCAAACTTTCTTTGGTTTTGGTGTATAGGTACTTTATTATGATGTCTTTGTAAAGTGTCACACAAATCCGTCGATTAGTTTAGATTACTTCATAATGTGTATTCAAATTCAAATTCAAAATATTCTTTATTCAAATAAACTTATAATAAGCACTTTTGAATCGTCGATGAACATATGAACAAAAAGCTACCACCGGTTCGGAAGGCAGTTCTGCTGAGAAGAGCCGGCAAGAAACTCAACAGTTGCTCTTTTCAAAATCGATGGTACAATCTATTACATTTGCTGGCAGCTATCCTGCATTACATTCAATAGACATTAATTCCATACATGTTTGTCTTCTAAGTATTCTTGAACAGTGTAATACGCTTTACTTGTCAGAACTTTTTTTACTGATATTTTAAATTTTGGAAGTGGCAAATCTAGAATACACTGTGGAATTTTATTATATACACGTATGCTCAGACCCATAAAACATTTATTAACTTTTTGGAGGCGAAAACTTGGAGTAACAATCTTATCTTTATTTCTCGTTCCTATCGTATGATTGTCACTATGTTTACTATGACAATGTATATTTTGTCGGACAAAGAGAATATTATAGTATATAAATTGAGAAGCAACTGTAAGAATACCTGCATCTTTGAAAACATCTCGCAGAGAATCTCGCGCTCTTAGTTTATAAATATATCTTACGGCTCTTTTTTGGAGGATAAATATAGAATTTATGTCTGAAGCACTGCCCCATAGCAGCATTCCATAAGATAAAATACTATGGAAATAGCTATAGTAGACTAGTCGGGCAGTGTCAACGTCCGTCATTTGTCTTATTTTTTTAATTGCGAACGCGGCAGAGCTGAGTTTATCCGCAAGTGCTTCCAGATGAGTGTTCCACTGGAGTTTGGAATCTATAGTTACACCTAAGAAAATAGCTGATTCCGACAAATTGAGAGTCTCTCCTTTAATTAGTAGACTAAAATTATGTTTTTTAACATTTTGTAAAGCAAATTCAATACATTTAGTTTTTTTAGCATTTAACATTAGATTATTAACATCAAACCAACGAAGGATTTGCGATAATGCACTATTCACGTCGTCATAGTTTATTTTGTTTCTGTCAACCTTAAATATTAAAGAGGTATCATCCGCGAAAAGTACAATATCACATAGGTTCCTCACATAAAAGGGTAGATCGTTAATATAAAGAAGAAATAAAAGAGGACCAAGAATGGATCCTTGTGGAACGCCCATCTTTAGAGGAGATCCAGATGATTTTACATTATTTATACTAACCTTCTGGATTCTTTGGTTTAAATATGAGGCAATAAGGTCAAGTGCAGTATCCTGTATACCATAATGTTTTAGTTTTAACAACAGAGTTACATGGTCTACGCAATCAAAGGCTTTGGATAAGTCACAAAACACTCCAATTGCATTTTGTGACTTCTCCCATGCGTCATAAATGTGCTTTAAGAGTGCGGTACCCGCATCCGTAGTGGATTTGCCTTTGGTGAAACCATATTGCTCACTATGGAAACAATTGTTAATATTTAAGAAAGTTGTGAGCTGGTTGAACATTATTTTTTCAAATATTTTACTTAATGATGGCAAAACAGAAATCGGTCTGTGATTTCCAGGCTCAGATCTATCTCCACTTTTGTAAAGCGGCACTATTTTGCTATATTTCATTAAATCAGGAAAAGTACCGGATTCTACACAATTGTTAAAAATTAAAGCAAGGTAAGGAGCAATATTAGGTATAATTGAATTAAAAACTTTAACAGACATGCCCCATAAGTCACCAGTTTTCTTTAAATTAAGGCTTTTAAAAGTTTTGACAATTTCATCTGGTGACACATTCTTAAACACAAAATTTTGTCTACAACTATTTACATGAGTTTTTAGTATTAATTCTGCTTCCGACGGAGATGATGGCAGTGAACATGTTACTTCAGTAGATATATCAGAAAAAAAATTTTGAAAAGTATTTGCCACTTCTAAATCTGAATTTAAGATTATATTATTAACTTTTAATTTAATAGGTTCACTGACAGCTCTAGATCTCCCAGTTACAGTAGTAATAGCATCCCATGTAGCTTTAATTTTATTATTAGAGTTCAAAATTTTTGCTCTTATATACATAGACTTAGCCTGGACACATACCTTTTTAAATATTTTTGAAAAATTTCTAACTTTTAACAAGAACGCCGGATCTTGATTCCACTGCCTCATATTATATAATTCGTATAGTTTGTTTCTGCTTCGGTATATACCAACAGTTGCCCAGTCGCTAAAAATTAACTTCGTATTTTTATATATTTGTTTAACTTTAAAAATGTTATCAAACTCTGTAGAGAGTAAATTAAAAACTTTACAATATAGCTGATTCGGATTTAATCCGGTTATTTCTAAGTTTGCAATTTTTTCACTCACTCTATTATTAAAAAGATTAATTTTATTTTCAGTAATTGGTCTAATTGATATTTGTTTACGTTCTGCGACTGTTTTATCTATTACTGAAAACATTTGACCACAGTGATCCGAGCTTAGATTAGTAATAATTTGTTTTTCTACAGTCTCACAATGACAAAAAACATTATCTATACAAGTAGCGGACGTATTCGTTATACGAGTTGGTTCAGAGAACATATTAAACAAATTAAAAGATTTAAATAAGTTTAGAAGGCGAAGGCTTAATGATGTCACCTGTATTATATCTATATTAAAGTCTCCGCATATGATTAAAGATTTACTATTTGAACTCAAATTATTCAGAACATCCTCCATTTTTTCTTCAAATACTTCAAAACTACCTGAGGGGGGTCGATACACGCATACTATAATATGTCTATTGAATTCAACGCAGGACAATTCAATAGAGCGTTCGTCGGAGAGAGCTACTATATCTGGTCGCGATTTACAACGTATGTCATTTCTTACTAATATAAGCGAACCGCCGCGGATGGCCTTCTCTCTAACGAACGAACTTGACAATTTATAGTTTTCAATATTTACTGTATTGTTACATCTCGAGATCCAGTGCTCAGTTATACACATCATATGTATATTAAATTTTTTTAGAAACAATTCTAGTTCCAGTTCTTTGCCTCCTAAGCCTTGTATATTTTGGTGTACAATATTCAATGTAAACGGCCTAGGTGTTGTCTTGTTATCTAGTTTAAATTGGAACTTATTATGTCATTATTATTTTTTAATGAAAAATTATTACTACAAACTATTTCCTTAGTTATACAGTGTATAACAGGGTTTCGAATATTATATGCTACTAAAGTAGAAATTTGTTTTTTAAAATATAAAGGTAGATACAATGTATCTTCTGTCAACTTACAACTATTATAAATAAACTTATTTAAATCTAAATAAAAAAACGCGTCACTATGACGTTGAGTCGCATTATACAAGGTCATATTTAAATTATAAATATACCTATTTTGTCTATCTGTAAGGCAAGAAGAATATGGAAAAGAGCATATAACAAATTTACATTTACTTTTACTATGTAATTTAAGCAAGTTTTCTATACTCTTTGCCACATCTTGTCTCCTCACTGACAAACTATTTCCATGTAATAGTACAATAGTACTATGCTCATTTACATTCATAGACATTATTTTGTTAATATTAGACTGGTAACTGGCTCCAGGCGAACATGCATTAAAAACATTCGAAAAATGGCAATTAAGTAGGGACCCAAAGCCTTGACCTAATTTATCTGAAATTACAATAATATTGTTTGGAGAGGAGCGAGAGGAATTTTTTACATGTAAATTCTTATTCAATATAGTGTGCATGGCCGAGTCACCCACAACTTCAGAATTACATATCGTTTGAGTGACACTTGATTCAGTGGACTCCGTAACAGCACAACCACAGCTATGTTTGTTTGTCAAAGATTCAAATCTTTCTACATTATAATTGCACAAGTCAACTAAGTTATTCGCAGCTAGAATATGTTCTCTAATTTCATTTTGTGAGGATTCATACTTCTCACTTAATGCTCTGAGGGAGCTATGCAAGCTATCTATTTCACTCTGCAGTAGAAGTGTGTCTCGGTCATACATATATCTACTTTGCTTTAGTTTATTATTATAGCACTCAAGCTTTTTAATTAATGTTGAATTATCATTTCTTAATGTGTTCATTTTTTTTGCAGAAAACTTAAAATTTACAATTTTATTTGTTTTTTTTATAAATTTATTTAATTTAATATATTTCTTTAATTTATTATGTGTAGAAAAGTTTATATTTTGCATAGCATATGAGTCATCCTTCGTCAGGTCTATTACAACTGGTTTAAGGAATTGTTGTGCGTTACAATGAACCAGCTCATCATATAAACATGAGGTTTTCTGCGATTCATTACATTCTTTTTGCTTATTTAGTGTAAGAATTGAGGCTTTGGCCTCTTGCAACTCAATTTCAAGCTCTGAAATCCGGTCCAGAGCCCTCTCATGTTCACTGCTGCACTGGTCAAATGTACTCACAACATCATTCAGTTGATCCCGCTGTGCCACTACATCTAAATAGTTTGTATGCAGCTCAGCGAGCTCATTTTTTAAATCTGAGTTCTTTTTAATTATTGTGGTAATTTCCACCTCACTGTCCTCACGTTCCTGAAGAAGCTGCTTACACAGGTCTTGAGAGGATTTTAGTTTATGTAAGGCTTGCTTCAGCTTGCTTTCTAGATCTTTTGTAGAGGCTTTACGGGTCATAATTTGTGATTCCATTGTTAATATACTGCAAAATAAATAGAGAACTTAAATATCAACAAAAGGGGCAATAAAGTAAATATTAAACATATAAACCAGTTATTTAAGCAATTTCTTTGATTTTTACATGTAAATTAGCAAAGGTAATTTAGTATCACTGTTGTAATATTAATCAAGCAAATTAGCAGTTATATTATTTTATATGTTTATATCACACCCAATAGTCATATAATACTGTGGATTATATAGTATTGGGTGGGATTTTTGTCTGAGGCAAATATTTAAGTCTGCAACTAAGCTTCCAGCTTGTCAAGCAAAGTGAGACGGTATGGTGCCTAAGTGTGAGTTATTCACTATAAAAGTAAATTTTGTGTAATTTAGTATGTTGTAAATATACAATATTGAAAGAAATACTCCCCGGGTTTCACTGAGAAATTCAAAAGTCCTTCCGTTGGCACAATGACAGGTCACGGTCACGGCGGTTGCACAGTCCAACGTTAGTAATCTTACAGTTAGGAGTATTTATAACACTAATAACACGTATTTAGGTGATTTTAGAATATACACAGTGAATCATATCAATTAATATACATTAAATAATCCTTTTTAATAATTTAAATTACGGAGCTACTATATTGACATGTTGCCTTCAATGCAACATGTTGCCAATGTACAATGTATGCATATACAAATACGAAAAGAGACAGAGAAGAATTTAAAAAATCATATATCCTTTGTTCTATTACTAGTTTTATCACCCAAATAGATTTTTTCGTAAAAATTTCGTAAAAATTAATGGTACTTTAATCATAATTTTTACTAATTCCATACCAGAAAATAGGGGCGGGTGTCTTACTTAACGTAAGTTCCCTCTGCCTACCCTGTTATAAGCGGAATGCAGCCTGAAGCAGAAAAAAGGCAACTTTTGGTTGCTCCATTATAGTACGTCTGTACTAATATTATAATAATTCTTAATAATTAAATAAATCAAGTTTTTAAATTTATAAATATAGCGTCAGATATCTAGGCTTTGAATTGCATTTAGATACATATGTACTTGTACATAAAGGCACATAACATTGAATGATTTTATGATGACCTCATATTTTGCAGTATACAAAGTGAATTTATCAAACACTCTATCCTCCTACTTGCTTATATAAAAACTCTATAGTAAATGATTCCAATTATCAAAAGTGCCGTTTCGATCGTTTTCTGGAACATATTCTACACGTGGTACAATCAGTACAAGCAAAAGTTCACAGAAACTGGCAATTAGTCGGGCAATCCGGCTGCTGCCCAGCTATTTCTCCTTTTTAGAAAAAAAAAAAGAAAACTGCTGAAAACATTTTGAAACGGAACTAAAGTTTGATTGTGTTGGCTGTTGTTTCAATTTTCAGCCATATAAAGACTCCTAATGATTGCAAAATACTCGTATAATATACATTAGAAACTTAAAACTTTTTTAGATTCTATTTAAGGTCGAATAACAAATTACCTGGGCGATTGTTTAAACATTCAATTCATTTATATAAGCATATTTAACAGTGATATATGTTCTAGTGATATATACGAAGCACGCATATAACAGAAATAAGAAGACTATTAGAAGGGCATTCAACATCTTAAAATTTCCCTCCAATCTATCTTTAGCTACGTCTTTGATAAAAGCTATTAATATTATGCTATATATCTTGAAAGATTGTCGGGAAGATATCAATTCAAGTAGACAGAGTTAGATAAGGCACTTCAAATCTTTCATAGTTACTATTAAAAGCTACTAGGAAAATGTATAATTAGTAAGGAACTTAACGACAGAATTTTGTTACAACAATAACCATTATTATTATCTTAATGCATTTAGGGGTGTTTAGTTAAATACGCTATGGTTAAAGGTCAGATTGTGCTATTCGAAAAATATTAGACTTTTTTATTTTCAGTCTGTCATTAAAATGCATCGTTGAAGATCACTACGCAATATACAAATAAATACTTTCTCGCATAGCAGGGTAGACAGAGGGAATCCAGTGGTAAGACACTCCGTTCCCAAGACACCGCCCAATCTTCAAGATATAGCATGTTGAATAGCAGAATTCATTCATGCTCTTTGTACAAAGAAATATATTAATTTAATATACAAATACTAAACATTTTTTATTTTTCTATTCATTTAATAATCAATTCCAATAAAAAAGGGGAACTCAATTATACGTTAATTCAATAAATTGGCAGGGAGCTGGAATCATTCTAATTTATTATAACTTATTTCTCTATATAATTGCATATTATTCGTTTCTGGTCCATGATATTCTGGCAAGTTTTGAATTTTATCAATTCTAAAAAATTTAAGAAACTTCAATAGACAGCATTTAAAGTGTGCGATGGGATTTTTGTCAATCTTGTCGACATTACAATGAATATAATTCCAATTTTTAAGAATGTTAATCACATCTCGGTGATTTTGACAAATCTCTTGTCTAATAGGTTCACTGGAGCCATCACTTTTGGATGTTAGGCCACATGTGGTCGTACTTCGACTAACGCTGTGTACGTGTGCACTTGTGGTTTTATCAACAGACGGCGAGCGTTTCTGGCTTTGAATAGAAACGTGACAGTTACATATCGGCTGTCTTACTTGCACATATTTGGAAATAAACTTTTTACTATCTAAATCGTATGAGCATGACGCTTCTGCTGTCTTATTGGGTGCAGCCTCTGATAAACTTATTCCTTTATCATTCAATTTATTCACGGAATTATTCGTGTCTGTATTTAATCCCTTATGTTCTTTCGCTTTGCAAGTAGATTTATGTTTCGTTTGACTTGAAAAACCCTTACGGATCAAATTTAGCACATCACTGGAAGGATCGTTTACTAATTGTGCAACACCCCAAAAATATTCAGCCATTTAAATTTTGTATACTTCAGCTCGTTTTAGTCATGATGACAACTGTCAATAAATTGATGTACAAAAAGGTTTTAATTTTCAGATTTATTCTTCTGTATTGAATTTACATTTTTAAATTTAAAACTCACGCTATGACCAAAGTGTTGTCGAAGAATGCAAAGATTAATAGTGCTATAATAAATTAGAATAATTATGAGGTCGTACCCATTATATATATTTAATACATATTGTTATTGAAATTTAATCATTTTAATATTCATTGATAAGATTAAAAAACTATTTAATAATGTCATTGAAATAGAAAATCAAAAAGTAGCCGAAACAAATTGCTAAGCTAAGTTTTAATTAGAAATTCAACCATTATTCAAACTAACTGAACTGCAAAATTTATCATAATTGAACTTTAAACTCTTCAAGTAAAATTGATTATCAGACATTCAGTAAGTTTGTCGCAAATTTATGTAAAACCTATTTACTTTTGCTAGTGTTGCCAACAAACAAATTAAATGCTTGAAATAAACTATTTTAATTTATTATATTATATATTTATTAAATATTTTTATCTCGTATAGACAGCAGTATGGACCACTGAAATATGATCATATAATCAATATTTCAAATCTTTTGACCTACATATGTACGTGCATACATATTTAATGTATATGAAATTGGAATGCCCAAATATCAAATTGACACATGCTCCCGAATCCACCATAAAATATGATTATATTCTCTGATATTTCCAGCGAGCAAGGAATGTAATGATACGTGGAAAAACTTCATAAATGTGACAAGCATAATATTATTTAATAAAATTTATCAATTTTAGCAAGGCTATTCAATTTTCAACAGGAATCACCAATGTCTTGTTCTTCAAATATGAAAAAACAAATTGATCCTATAAGGTTTCCGTTATTACTTTTTGAGGTACGAAATCCTAAAAATGAATTTACTTAAGAAATAAGAGGTAATATGTTTATGTTATATATTTAGATTATTTTTATATGTCAGCTAAAGATTTGTTATAATTAATTTCTATAGAATTTAATTTAAAAAAAATGATATAATTTTTCAATAAAATTTCCTTTCGTAAAAATAAATTAAGTTGTTATTTTTAAAATCAACTCTAGAATAACGACCAGTTTACCGAAGCAACCATTTCTTTGTACCTGTTTCGTAAAATGCACAATCTTGAGAAAAATGTATCCCAACAAACGTAAATATCGTGAAATAATAGTCCTTTGTGTGGAAAGATGAAAGAAGAAAGTTAATGGGTTTCGTTATCAATTCACTAGTTGGGTAAACTTTTAATGGCGATATTAATTATTTTTCAACATACCCTTAACTATTGTATCTTTGATGTTGGTTCAGTAAATAGATAAAATCCAAATATGAAATTCATTACATAGATTGAAATTAGTTTATTGGACAGTGGGTACAAACAATTATAATATGTTATTTAATGTAAAAAGTAAAGTTATTAATTAAATATAATATAAAGTTCACTAATTATATACAGCTTCACTGTTGTGGCTTAATGAGATAGCGTCTAACTAAGCGTGATGGTTGTCTATTCGATCTAAAACAAACTGACTATGAAGTCCATCAACTTTACAAGAATAACAAACAAGACACGAACATAAAACATTACCTATGTTTTATGAGCTTTTGTATGTATGTCCATTTCCTTGACACGCCAACTGCTCAAAGGTTGGACATTTTATGGCATATGAGATGTCGTTGATCTCGTCAGATATGCCACCACATATTTGCACTCACACTGCACTACCTTGCGGCTATAATATGAAATTTCCAAAAGGCGAAGTAAAAGAAAAGGTGGAAGTCCTTTTCTTATCTTGCCAAATAAAGGGACCATAGAGGGACTAAAGTAACCATTTCAAAACAAAAAACTTGACTGCTTAAAAATTCTGATAAAAGCAGTTAATATATTTTTAACTTGCCGGCTTTTCATGCCCTGATACCATAAAATACACGTATGGCCTAGTATTGTCCATGACCACGTTTATTCTGTCAACTACTTCAAAAACGGCCCGTTTTCATTATCATTTAGTATGATTGACATTCTTTTACTACTCTCTTTCTCTCTTAAGTCATATTTTATTTTTCTTATATTATGTTTACTGTACCAGTTTAGTAATTTGAAGTACCTTAATTTTTTTTTACCTAAAACTTCATATATCACGCACTTTAAGCTATAAAGAAAATCGGTACGATAATTGTACCTGTCACTCGCGGGATGCTCCAATGAAATGTGTGACAAGTGTCTGTCCAGCCCCAGCCTCACCCTACGCCCAATGATCCGAGGACCCACGTCAAAGTTTCGACGGTGCGTCAAATTATTCAATGATTAATTATCTTTTGTGTGCTACGATTATTATCGTTTTGGTATTATCATCATTTAGTATCGAATCGTTTTATGGTAGAATAAATATATTTTTGTTATTTTAACGCGATGGTTGTCGATATGATTCCCACTCGGGGCAATGAAATATTGTTTATGAATAGTTTCATTTCTTCGCTCTGGCACCAAAGCAAAAACACGGCGTTAAGTTACGCCATTCAATACGCATTGACTGGTAAAAATTGGCGGAAAGTGGGAAACAGTGCGTCTTAACACTAGGTTCCCTCTGTCTACCCTGCTGTATGCGGCATACAACGTGAAGCTGATAAAAAAATCATTTCATTATACATACAGGCACGACATAAATAAAGAACTGAACTGAACTATACATTCATTTTTTTTTAAATCTTATCACCTTTCAGAGCTTTTAAATTAAGAAACTTATTTATTATCAACGCTCTTAAAATATATTATAAGAAGATTAAAAATAATTAATTAACGACCTTCCTTTTGTTTGATCTTTTCTATAGAAAATAATTTCTTGTTTAAAATTGATATTGATTTCGTTTGTTATCGTATACTTTAATGTTTCTGTTTTAGTTACGTATTGAGGCTGTTGTGGCGCAGTGTAACTGAAGAAGCGACAGTTATGTGTTCGATACCCCAGAAAAGAAAAGGGGGTGTAAATAGGGTATAAAATATTTAATGATTTCTTTTATTCGTTCTGGAAACCAAGCAAAGTGCAGAGTTGAGTTCCGCTACTCAACGTGTAATGCCCCGAGTGGCAGAAATTGGAGAACGGAGTGTCCTAACATTAAGTTCCCTCTGCCCACCCATCTATATATCACATAAGCGGGATACAGCGTAAAACTTTTTTTTACTAAACAAAATACTGTGAATTATAATTAATTGTACTATCTATATGCAAAGTTATATAAAAATTACAGTAAAAACCCTCAGCCAATATTTTAAAAAATGGTGAACATCGAGGTCCTATTTTCAAAATTTTATACATTCTTCCTTTCGCAAAGTACACTCCAGTACTAATGGCCTTTCTTGCAACTTCCAATACGTCAAAGAACAAAAATTGATACTCTATAATAGGTACTATTCACATACTAGTGTGTACACTGTATATTATAATGAAATTACGAACTAACAAGGGAAGGAGGCTAATAATTATAATTTAGTGATACATCACTCTGGGAAAGAAAACATATAGATACATACATACACAATATACATGTATATACATACATATAATACAATTATATTATAATTAACATCGTATGTGACGCAAAAATTAAAACAACTTATTTAAAATATCAATTTATTTGTTAAAATTGAAAACCTCGTTCGTTTCACGGTTTATATATAAAAAATACAATACTGTAGCAAGTAATTTCAAAGAAGTACGCCGGAGGCATGATGAGATCAGGCTACTTCAATGCCAAAAATATTTTTAACACATTTTTATTTGAAAAGGAAAATATAATCTTCGTTGAGTTTCTAACACTAGCTTGTTCGGGTGCTTGAGTACTGACTTTCTATAAGTAGATTTACTTCAGATATAATGCGTTCTTCGCGTTAATACATGCGTTAATACATATTATACGTACATAAAATAAGTGTTTTATTTTAGAAATTTGCTAAAGCTTTAAGCCTTTGCCCTGCTGCCCTGCCCTGGATTTATTACTAAATAACATTATGTAGAGTGTTTGGTATTTATTCATATCTATATTTGTATTAAATACCTATTCGTATTGTACACCTACCTACTTTCCTTCGAGTCTTTTCTTTACCTCGAATATATTTGTTTTCTTAAGTTTATTTGTTTTTTTTAAGCCAAAATGCTTATGCAGCTAGGTAGGTGATATTTACATGGGTGCATTCCTATAACTATTTCTCATTGAAATAATATTTATTGTAATTTATTAATTACATTCTTCTTCTTCCCCCTGGCATTAATCTCGGCTATTGCCAGGGCCTGCCTTTCTACTCAACCTACTCTACTTTGCACGGTCTTTTGTAATTTATTAATTACATTACATATTTGTATTTATTCATACCATATCCATATAAAATACTTTTTTATTCCCTTTACTTTCCGTTAGTTTGTATCGTAAGCTGTGACATATGTGACACGAGGCATAAATAAAAGCTTTACAATGTTCCTTAAATTGATTACACTCTAGTGCTCCTTTATGTCCACAAACCTGCCCGGCATAATAGATTGAGAATCTTTCCTGCGTAAGATAAGTTAAGTAACAATTTTATATATAATTTTAATGAAAAAAAAACGTAGAACCTGTAGCATCTTTAACTTAATAAATACATCACATAAAATTTTAAAAAGTTTGTTAATAAGTACCTACAGTAACTACTTAGGAACACAAAAATTGTAATAAATAAAAAAAATGCTAATTTAGTGAGTACAGCCGTACAGAAAATCAAGTACTCGCTTCGAAATATTTTCCTTTAGATTTCATAAAAGAAATGGCCCTTTATTATGTATACAAAATTTCAGCTACTGTTTTATCTTCATCAATCCTTTTAACATTTCAACCGCAATTTTCCTCGGGTCTAAAAACACTGAATGTTTTTGATTAATCAATGCAAAAAGTTTACCACGTAAAGCTCAGGTTTTAGTATCTAGGTTACATTTTTAACTAGCTTTTCCTTGCAACTATGCTTGTGCTATTAAATGAAAATAAATTATAGTTGTATATTATATTATTATCATATGTACGAGTATATTCTAGGTGCCCAAATAAGTCCACACTACGTGCAGATTACAATGGGTTTCATCAAAACTGTATCTTTCCTCTATAAATAGACTACATTGAACCAGTAGTTCCTGAGATCAGCACAACGAAATAAACTCTTCCCCTTAATAATATTTGGTACATCCCCTTAATAATCCCCCTTAATAGTTCCCCTTAATAATATCTATGTAATATTAGACACTTTTTTACTCATTTACAGTTAGTTTTATATATGTACACTATTTACAGTTAGAAACATTTATTCCAACTTTACCATACTAAGAAATGAATACATGACAGAAGACGATAAAAGTTTTATTCTCAGCATTCTGAACGTCGTTCACGACTTTTATGAACAAACATTCTGTATAGAGAGCACAACTGCATATTCTTTTATCACGCAACGTCCTAATCCCAATCCAAAGATAAAGTACCTACTTAACTTTACGTAGGTAAATGTAAATAATGCTATTGTTAAATTAAGTTTTATATATTATAGTTAAAAAAAATATTTGTATAGCCTGTTGGGCGGATACCACGAAATGGCATTCGTCTCTACTTGCACTCCAGCGGGGACTCAATTATCTCGCAAGGTGCACGTGGCTGATGGAACATTGCAACCCTCAAAAAGGCTGGGGGGTCGCTGCGTGCAAGCCTTCCATCGTGGACTTGAAGCTGGGGTTCAATTACCGTACCATTTGGCGCTCCGATCTGGCTACCCTGCTCCCTAGCAGGGCTGTATCCTAAATATACAGCCTAAAGTTAACTAAGTAAGTAGGTATAGTAAACAAATCATCACATCATATACCTTTCATGATAATCCGATAATATGTGAATCGAACATGTCCAAAGAGATCAAGGCGAGCTTTTCACATCCTCTTAAACTCTTATATAAAATTGCAATATGTCTGCTTTGACATATTTGCAGATATTGCTGATTCTTGAAAATATTTTAACCTTAATAAAACTGGTGTTAGTCATTCAAGAACAATTCCATAACAACTGACATTGAAGGAAGACTTCGCAACTTCGTCACAAGTGAACTCAGTTCAAGCGATTCCAATACAAAGGAAATACAAAACGGTGGCGTTTGATAAGCGTGGCAAGTCACACGTAAATTCATAGGCTACAAACATACATAATATACTCTAATAAATAATAAATATAAAAAATAATAAATGACTAAATTATATAATTGCAATTTTTTATTTAGTGTACACGTGTTTACGTATCGTTTTAACTGAAACGTGGAAAACTGCTTGAAAAGGTGTATTTATTTTCTTGTAAGCTATGCTTCTTGACGTTCACTTTAGGAGGAAATCGATATTACTATAAGCTTCACGAATATCCCGCAAGTATACTCGGTGACACCATCATACCATGAAACTGCTCTATTACTGTTTAAGCTGCGGTCCACTGGAATGCACTCGTGCACGAAATACGCCGTTCTAAGTCAGTTCATATTTTCAAGCGTCAAGTTAAAAGCTATTTCTTGTTGCTATAAAATATGTATATATGTGATTGAAATTTATGTAAGTTTTTTTCGTTATATATTTATCTGTAGTTATAGGTATATTAAACATTATATTTTTAAA
Organism: Heliconius numata; assembly: GCA_016802625.1. NCBI lineage: Eukaryota > Metazoa > Arthropoda > Insecta > Lepidoptera > Nymphalidae > Heliconius > Heliconius numata. The sequence goes on along the minus strand of JAEBDU010000001.1, from coordinate 2,961,198 downwards.
CTAGCAGACCCGCGACTTCGTATCGCCTAACAGTCGATGTTTTTTTAATATGTATTCTGCTATTCGCGACGCAGGGTCAGCTAGTAAGATAAAAAAAATACAAACTTAAATCATTTTTAATTCGACGCTACATACATTGACTTGAATTCGGGCTTAAAGTGGTGGACGGAATATCTTGACAATAATTATGTTCTACATACACTGCTACATCAACACAAACCTCAAAATATCTTAATCCAACCCTTCAAATCATAATGTGATATATCAAAGCCATTGTATGTATAGCTTCTTAATCAATCACCGCCATGAGCAATACTTAAATAATTATAGACATAATATAAGATTAATTACAGTACGAACACCACACGAAAAGCGATACAACCATAGCATCGTATAGATTGGCAATTAATGCGCCAATCAAACTGACGCGTGACTTCGCGTTACGAACTTGGTTTCCCGATTATTTCACGGCGTGGTCGAAATATGAAAATGTTTTTCATTTTATTATATTTTTTTTTATAAATATCAAAATTAAATCAGTTCCACGCTGTATCTTGCATACAGCAGACAGCAGGGTAGGCAGAGGGAACCTAGTTTTAAGACACAACGTTTCCCACTTTCCACCGATGTTTACGAACGCCGAACGCCGGGCTTTTGCCTTGGTGCCATAGCGAAGAATTTAATGTAACAACAAACAGTAATTCATTCGTTCGAGTGGGATCGAACCCACAACCGTCGTGTTACAGTCACACCCTTGTGCCCTAGGCCACGACGACGAAAAAATTTTTTATTACAAAGTATATTGAAATTAATGTTTTATTTGTATTAAAAAGTGATATATGTAAGTAGTACGTAGATAATATTTATTTCTTAATAAGTTCATAAGTGCATTCATTTACGCTACTTAAAAGAATAAGTCCATGCCTACTTTCCTAAAAAATATTATTTATTAACACTATATTCGTGCGACTCCAACATTCGTATAACTACAAAAAAATCTGTCATTTCCTAAGTTAAAAAAATGTTTTATGTCAAATATTGTACTTATAAATCGTGAACGAATATCTCAGAATCGGCGTGGTTTATTTAAATGAAAAAGCTAACCATTTAAACATGTAAAGCTATTTTTTTCGGTACTTATGTACACGCACCGAACTTGGTGGAGTTTGGTAAATGGAATGGAAAGCTGAGATCTCAATTTTTTTCTTTGATGTACCTACATTGAAATATTAAAAGAAACCTTTCTTTGCAGAAGATATTACGTTCAATAATATTTAATGGGATTGAAACAAATAGATGTGTTTTTGAATAATATTGTAAGACGATGTTAGTATCAGGTGTTCACATTTTTGCCTAAATTCAGTTTTTTTTGACCATACAATTTTTTACGTGAATAACTCTTTATCTATTCTACCCTACACCCCTAGATCTATTTCATAAACAATTCATATGTTTCATACCGCCCTTGTTGCGCTGATATGGAAGACAAACCCACAAACTTGGGTGTGATTCTTGTGGACTTATTTCCTCGCTCTAGAAAAAAAACGTCATAGGTCAAACATGCATATTTTTCTAAAATAATCGAAAAGTGGAGGACATTGTCGGTAATGTATATTGATAATAATTGGCAAATGGAAATTTGAGTGATACTTTACAACATAACATAGGTCTATTGAAGTCGAACAAAGCTGAAGGTCTACCCTCCCTATATGATACTTATCCAATAGAAGGAGACATATTTACCAACGCGTAAAGATATAATTCTATTTCAACTAGTACTTACTATTATTGAAAGATATATTAGACTGTAGTGCTTATCGTCACTTTTATATGCTATTGAAGATTGCTTGCTCTAACCCAGTAGTTTCCCACGCTCTGTCGAACTTTAATACTGCGGTATAAATATTCTTCGTGGAATGATATTATGCGAGACATTTTAGATATTTTCAATTCCAATGCTTCTACAAAAGCTAGTTAAATTTTCTTTTCTTATTCGATTTGAATAATTTATAGAATCAAAAACTTAAAGTAATACTAAGGAAAAAAATATTATATTTTTTTTATATGAATTATCATTAAATACTTATATATATATATATATATATATATATATATTTGTGCATATTATTAAATAACAAACTATTATAATTTTACAGTTTATTTGCCATATCTAATTGAAAATAATATAAAATGTAGACTCTACAATATAAACGATTCTTGATATTTACGTTCTATAAAATTGAGACGATTGAGTAATAAAGAAATTAATGCGAGTCATAAAATATCTCACAGGTGCTACTCACCTTTCAGTTTATGTTTATAAAACTATAAATTTTATTTGTTAGTGGCAAACACTCGCTAGAAAACTACTTAAATAACAATGAAAACTGAAAATATACTGACGATTGAAAGTTGATACATATATACATATGTAGGTAGGTACAAAAAAATTAAAATCAGCTTCAAGCTGTATCATAGCATGGTAGGCAAAGGGAACCTAGTGTTAACACACTCCGTTCACACAAGTTGTAGTATAAAAGCCATAAAGAAATATATTCAAATTTATAATACTTAATACTTATTTTTTCTCTTACAGAACGCCTAATATTAAGAAATTTCTTAACATGAAAACAATATAAGCTATGGTTTATTATAAATATCGAAAGAACGCAAGAATCGCGACCGAGGAAAGGACAATAAGCGACAGAGTTAATAAAAAAATACTTCATAGTGTTCAAGTTTCCTTCAGAATAATATTGTAACATGGCATATGTTACAATATTATTCTGAAGGAAATTTTCGATGTTGTTTGTTAAAAATATTTTTTAATACCTAAAATTAGTACCTATTTATTCGTACAAAAGATTTTTTTAACTCATTAAATATTGCACTGCCTCGAGTGGGGATCGAACCCACAACCGTCGTGTTACAGTCACACCTTTGTGCCGCTGCGCCATGACGGCACACAAAAAACAGAGTAACTTAACAGTTTTTACATACTCCTCAATTACTAGTTTATAATTCTTAAAATGTAAAGATTTTTAATTTTAATGATTATTTAATTTTAATGATTATTTAATTTTATAAGAATATTTAATTTTATAAGAATATTTATATGTAAGCTTAAAAGGATTATGTAAAATTCATTAAATTTTCTACTTATTCTATTCAAAAGTTAATTACCGAATTTGGATATTACCGAGAATCGTTGTATTGTGTTGTTAGGGAATAAACGAAGCGCATGAAGCCGTTTATTAAACATTGTAAGGAAGTCGACTTCCTGTAATTTATTCAGTATTTATTATAAAACATTTAAATCATTTATTAAATATAAGAAAAATGTTATTCATTAAAGATTTTTTTTTACCTTACAAAAACCGTAAATATCGATAAGTTAACATTAAAATAGTCATTATCATCAATTTCAATATGAGAAAACGTTTTCAGAGTTTTGTGGTAAACGAAGCTTACGAAGAAGAAGAACTAGAAGAAATATCTTCTAGTTCTTAAAATATACATATATCTGCGTAAGCGATCGCTTTCTTTCAATATCAGAAAATATATTACAGAAATACATAAGAGTATACTTACATGACGACATTGAAGTCAATTTGAATTCGGTCCATTGGTTTCTTTAAATAGGACACACGAATGGAATTGCTAAAAGCTACTGGGTACTGTTTGACTTTCAAAGGAAAAATGCTTGCCGGTGGCGGAAAAAGTGTCTAACAAAGATTTTTAATCAAATAATTTAATTTGATACAAAGGCTATTAATAAAAGTTAGAAGTTGTAGCTCTAAGCGCGACAGCTCTGAGTTCGATTCCCACTCGAGGGAATAGATTGTTTAATATTTTCATCTCTTCGCTCTGGCAAAACAAGACTTCGAAGTTCCGCCATACAAAGTGTAACTACACACGACAGGTTAAATTCAAATTCAAATTCAAATTCAAAATATTCTTTATTCAAATAAACTTATAATAAGCACTTTTGAATCGTCGAATGAACATATGAACAAAAAGCTACCACCGGTTCGGAAGGCAGTTCTGTTGAGAAGAGCCGGCAAGAAACTCAACAGTTGCTCTTTTCAAAATCAATGGTACAATCTATTACATTTGCTGGCAGCTATCCTATATCTCATTCAATAGACATTAATTCCATACATGTTTATCTTCTAAATATTCTTGAACAGTGTAATAAGCTTTATTTGTTAGAATTTTTTTTACTGATATTTTAAATTTTGGAAGTGGCAAACTAAGAATACACTGCGGAATTTTATTATATACACGTATGCTCAGACCCATAAAAGATTTATTAACTTTTTGGAGGCGAAAACTTGGAGTAACAATCTTATCTTTATTTCTCGTTCCTATCGTATGATTGTCACTATGTTTACTATGACAATGTATATTTTGTCGGACAAAGAGAATATTATAGTATATAAATTGGGAAGCAACTGTAATAATACCTGCATCTTTGAAAACATCTCGCAGAGAATCTCGCGCTCTTAGTTTATAAATATATCTTACGGCTCTTTTTTGGAGGATAAATATTGAATTTATGTCTGTTATGGGTTCGATTCCCACTCGAACAAATGAAATTTTTAATTTTCATTTTTTCGCTCTGGCGTCGAGACGTTGAAAGCCGCTACTTAACACATAATGGCTCCAGAATTCGACGGAAAATGGGAAATGGAATATCTCAACATTAGGTTCTCCCTGTCCACGTGTTATTTGTTTATCTAAAAAATATACTCCATTTCTGGCTTACATTCATGCTAGGTTGAAATCATAAAAAAAACATGTCATGTTTGTACCCTTTTAGTATAAAAGAAAAAAAAATCCATATTGTTTCCTGCTTTTTGCCAAAGTGAGTGGAACCACTTCTCACGCTAAAATATACAAAATAAGAGTATACGAGAAGGAAAATATGGATACAGGAACCCACTTGATGACTTCATTGTAGATTCAAGTGCCTTTTGGTGAAATAATGTAACTATAATATTATCCCAAACCGTCCAAAAAATATATGAATATTCTTAATTATTAAAATAACTTCTTATGCAATGATCGTATACCTCTAATATACGATCATTGATAGCAAATTTGTCACACAAATTCCCACAAACTGATGCGTAATATGGATGACACGAACATTAAATAGGATGATACAATTACGCAATATAATCCATTAGCTAAACCAGTGCATGTACTTGTAAAATCAACAAAGTTCGTTAAAATTCATCATACTAGCAGTATCATCTCGTGATCCACATTCAAAAATCGAGTAAATATGCTGATTTATTTTTTACATTTCCCTCTTTATTTACAGTACAAACGTTTGTTGAATTACGGGGAAGCATGAATTATTTTATTTTCCTATTCTGGTACACAATATGCGATATTGAGTTCGGTTCCATTTGAACGGAAAGCTGAGAACGGAGTGTGTGGACACTAGAAAATACAGCAGGATAAAGCATAAGGCTGATAAAAATAAAAAAAAAGTGTACACTCTCTTTAGTAGTAATGCAGCACTTTGATAGTTTAATCCTTTTTTTTCCAGCACACAGTAGGGTAGGCAGGCAGAGGGAACCTACTGTTAAGACTTACGAATTCTGGAGGCATTGCGTGTTGAGTGGTGAAATATTAAATGTTTCGTTTCCTCGAGTGGGAGACAGTCACGCGCTTATGCCCCTGCGCCACGACTGGCCTCAACTTACCTCACTGGCTTTTCATTTCAAAAACGTAAATATGAGTTTTTTGGATAAAATTTTGGTGAGAAGTGGCAAACAGAAAGAACAAGGAATAACTTACTGATGCTTTGACCTTCATTGGCTACTCGTAAATCGTAATAGACCTAAACAATCGAAATGGCAACCTATTGTTATCAAATGAAGTAGATAATTAATATAATGCCTTGCAAAAGGGTCACGGAGGAAACTATACTAAACTAAATATAGAATAAACTTGTTTGTATGACAAACAAAATAATTTAAAAGACATTAAATAATACACAGAATATAATTGACGTATTTCTTTATTTTAATACGTTTTTTATCTATACAAAATTTAGACTACCTATAAACTTTTCTACGACATATACATACTACAACATTTCACTATTAAGTCTCAATATGTTTAAATATACACAATTAATCCTTATAACACATCTAAACACATAAGTATAAGAAAACGGAAAAAACCATCAAGTGGAGTCAGACTCGTCCACCGGGAGTTCCGTGTCAATTTCGTAATGTAGGTCAACGGGAACTATAACTTACGAAAGTTAAGGTAACTGGCGTATGCACTAAACTTGTATGAAATTGACAACAAATATAAGTTTGTAATAGTTCTTCTCTATGATATAGCAATAAATTTCCGAATTCGCATTTTTCCTTTAGGTACTCGTGCTATAAGTTCTAGTTTCTTACAAAATTTTATAGTTGATAATGCAATAAATTTCATACAATATGGCAAAAGCGAAGCATAAACGCTGGTATCTTGTAATAGACTGTAATCCCGATTATTTGGTATTAATTTACCTTCATGCGATATTGAAAAAATGATCACGGACAGACAGATATACGGACTTTAAAAATATTTTTCTTTCTTATTCTTTTCAGTTACGGAATCCTAAACGTAGATACGTATATATTTATACAAAAGGCTATATATAGATATGTTATAACAGTAGGTATTTTTATAATTTAATTGTATTAAGATTTTTTTTTCAGCGTTATGCTGTATACCGGATATAGAGAGAAAACCTAGTGCCAAGACACTCCGTTCTCCACATTTAAAATTTAGAACATACAAATCATTAAAGTCAATAAAATAAAATAGAAGAATTATATACAAATATATATTTTTATACATTCCTAAATGGAACATTTCTAACAGATTTTAAGTACAATGTCTATAGATTATTATTTTCACGATATATTAAAAGTATTTTATTTTATCTTACCTTATATCATTAAATAAGTTAAAACCAATTTTATTTTTATAAATCTACTAGTAATTTTCATTAAATTTAAAACTCAGTTTATAGCACTATCATATATTATACATTAATTATATTTAACCTTATTCTTAAAACATAACTCACATTTCAACACAGTTTCTAAAGGAGGGTGCCTAACCATAGAAGACGTTCATTTAAACCTAATGGGTACCATTAACTCCATCAAAAACAATTGACCCATATGACCCAGTTACAATGGACCTTCCGATTATATGGAGTTTCAATATACTTCAACAATTGTATAATATAATAAAGAAGTAAATGTATAAGACATTTAAAATCTTCTTAGACAATTTCTTTTGACATTAAATTGAAAATAAAAACATACTTAAATACTATAAATTTAAATATTTGTTATAAATTCAACCTGTCTTTCCGTTTTTATAACCATAAATTTGTTATAATTATATAAATCTTGAAAATAAAGTAAATTACATACAAAACCACGCCTTAGAATTAATTGTATTTTGACGTTTAAAAGTTGAAAACGTATTATTATACGTAGTGGTTACTCAAACTACGACGATTTACGATTACTCCACTGATTAACACGCAATAGAAATTTTGTATTTATTCTTGAAATGTTATAATGGCTAACACACAGCAAGGTAGGCAGAGGGAACCTAGTGTTACGACACTACGCTTCCCATTTTCCGCCGAATTCTGAAAGCGTGATGAGTGGCAGAAATCAACGCCGGGCTGTACCTCGACACCAGAGCGAAGAAATGTTAATACAAATTTAAATAAATATTTCTTTACCTCGAGTGAGGATCGAACCCACAACCTGCGCCACGACTACTTATCGACGACTTATCTACTATTTACAATTTTATTCACACTCGATGGATAGACGGTGTAAAAGATTTGGACGATTGACCTAAAACTTAATTGCGTCTGTCGCAATAAAAGACATCCATTAATGTTCATTATGTCTCGCCATTATGAACTTATGATGCAAATTACAGAATCCTACAGACACCTAAGATTACCTATTTTTTTCTATTCTATTTACATTTATATAAATATACTTTTATTATATATATTTATACCTACATTTTTTTCATGATGTTCTACCTTAAACTTAACAAAGAAATATGAATAAATATTAAATTTATATATACAATTTTAATATATAAAAGAGCTTTTATTTAGTGAGGTTTTATGAAATATAATGTTACAAAAATCGGGTATATTATTCAATTATAATTGCGGTGTATTTTCCAATTATAAATTTAGAATCAATGTAAAATATGAATTAAAATGCTTACATAATTTATATTTAACGTACAAGATCTTAATATAGGTATATTACTTAAAACTAGGCACCATTAATTGCGTTCAGATAAACAATTACTTACATAAATGTCTTGCAATTTTCTACTTTTTGTTAATATAAATAAACCTTACGTTTATGGCAAATCATCTATGAATTAAAGACAAGAAATTATAATCGACTAGTATAAGTAGAAGCATGTTTGCTTTAGTTCTATAGTATATATACTAATTAGTTCCAACATCGCCAACCTTTGAATTCCTTGTCTCGGAAACCCTATAATTGATTTCACTTTACAGAAACAAAGCAAAAAGTTGTTATACAATTTCTAACACAATAAATAATCAATAAATAAATATATATTTAAAATATTTATGTTTCAGTTGTAATACTATCGATGCTAAGGAAACTTCGACTATCGAAGTTTGCCAAAGTCTTCCATATTATACCTCAACGATATTGATCCTGCAACCATACGACGTTCATTCGTTAGACGACTTAAATTTATGGGCTTATATTACATTACATACAAATAGACATAAAAGATTTCGTAGACAGACATTACAAACCCTACCAGTAAAGTATATTCACAACTGCACAGCCGTCTCGACTGCGGACCGCGATCGCTACGCTTTTACCGTGGTGGTGGTGGTGACTCGCTCGCTATCCTGGCGGCCCAGCGACGGTCGCAGCTTGCCTGCCAGACGAGTGAACGTTGAACGGAACTGTCGGCTCATGCTGCAGTATAGAACGAAATTTACTGCAGATCCAACTAGTGCCATCAAATCCATGACTTCACCTGGTAAATAAATAAAATATTATTATATAACTTAATAATCAGTTATACGAATTCGTTGTGATGAAAAAGTCTTCCTAAAACAAAATGGTGGGCAAAAATTGACACCAAGAGTAATGGCGACCGGAAAAAGATATTTGATATTTTCTACGTTTACCTTGATTGTTTATTGGGTGGTATAATTTTGATGTCATTAATATAAATAAATATAAACGTCCGAGTTCTTCATATTACAATCTTAACTTCTTCATTATTATTTTTTCGAATTAAAGTAAGTATTACAGAAGAAGATTGAAAGAAAGATGAATGCTGAGGAGATACTGACAGATTCCACAATAGAGATACATACATACAAAATGGCACATACTAGCGAGGATATCACATAAAAATGAAAAAGAACGTTAGAGATTACAAGACCACGTCTCGTCGACCGTACTATATATTAGGAAGGGCAACATCGATTGACTTTCGTGAAAGTGTACCGATATGTACCTTGTTACATAAGAAATAACACATAATTTACAAGAAATATAGAATACAACACTTTATTAGCATAAACACTGAATTAATTAATTCATCAATACAAATTGAATTTTACAACGTGAAATTCCCTTCTAAAGCAAACAGTTAATAATCGCGCCCGACGGCGTGTTTTTACTAATCTAAGAATATTTACTTTTAATTTTCAAAGAAAACATGAAGTTATATGAGGAAAGATGGTATGATTTGAGCTTAGTAAGTATGTAAGCAATATACTGCTTTAAACACAGTCATCAATATCGAGATTTCCATGTAAGTAACTAAAACATCTACATACATATATAGGTATATTTTACTATGGGGATTTCTTTTCAGCTTCACAGAGAGAACCTAGTAGTTAAAACACTCCGTTCCCTACTTTCCGCCGAATTTTCAAGGTATTAGGTCTTGAACGGCGTAAAAAACTCAAGTCAATAGCGTGCTTCAGAGAGGAGAAATGAGAATATTAATAAAAAATAATTCATTTCTCCGATGGGAATTGAACCGCCGCTTTTATAGTCAAACAAACTTAGTTTAAAATATTGTTATCTGCATAGCGCCTATATTTTTACGACATACTCACTATGAAGTGTATATAATCTATTGACATTCGATGGATGGGGAAGCGGATACTGCGCAGAGATTTAACCACACCGGAACAAACAGCTATTAGTCAATAGAATACTCCCTGCAGGGATCAGATCAGACCCTCGTAAAAAATGCTCTAAAAATAAACCTACCTAACAAAGAAAATTTTATTTATAATTTAAAAAAAAATATTATTCTACGAATCAAATATATTATTTTGTTATATATTTTCGTTGCCTTTAATAAAAATCGATCAGTAATACATATTACAATTTTTTTTTTAATTAGCAATATTTTTTTTCATTTGCGATAAATAGCAATATTATTTTGCTGTATCCCGCATATAGCAGGATATATAGAGGCAACCTAGTGTTAAGACACTCCGTTCCCCATTTTCCGCAGAATTTTTTAGGCGTGTTGAGTGACGAAACTCAACGCCACGCTTGTCTCAATCATTGATTTTATTTCCTGTTTTTTCCGACTTGCCTCTCATATAAAAATATAAAAGAAAACAAAGAAACTTTCTGTGCTTAAAATGAACATAGAAAAATAAATAATATTTTACTGTAACTTACAGTCAAATTGGTAGGTTAGGTAAGATTCCCTTACATCGCGTTGTCTAACGATACCCTTAGGAAAAACATGTTTGACGACCCAAAAGAATTTAGATAACATATTTCGGGGGATTCGAGGGTTCATATACCTTACTATAAAGGTACATGTCAAATTTGTTCTTAAGTTTTGCTATAGGGTATGATGGCTTTCCTAAGGCGTTATGTAAAGTAGATATTTCCGTTACTAAATATATATCGGAAACTTCTCTGATTTTTCCAGCCGTTGCAACGATACAAATATTTTGTGCGAATTTTATCGAGCTAAATATTTTATATTTATACATATATTTTTATTTATGAATCAATTGACGTAAAACAAATAAGTACCTACTAAATGTTTGCTAATGTATTTACATTAGTGAAAACAGGAATTTAAATCGGTTAAACTGTTTCTGAAATTAGCATGTACAAACGCACAGACAAACTATTGTTATATTGTTTTGGGTTTAATGTATTACATTGTTAAAAGTTCGCTAACCATAGTTTTTCTTATGTATCTTATTGTATGTAATGGACAATAATATTTATATTATTTCATACATGCCTGGATATCCCATTGCCAATATATTGTATAGAATACAGATAGATAATTTATACTTTACATAGAAATTCTCAAATAATGTAGCGTTTGAAAAAAATATTCAAATCTATTTTAATAATGTTTCTGTATTCATAAGTCTTCGCTTTTGGCAGAGCTGAATAAAATCCGACTCAATCACGAATGATTTGCTTCTTACTCAATCATCGACTTAAAACAAATCACCTAATGGCTCTTTTATGTTCGAACTTCAAAGAATTTTTTGCAAACATTCAAGGTTTCAGTAAATGTAAACAAAAAAATCAACATTATCAATCAAATTTTCATCACATTCTTTTAAAATGTTTCAGAATTCAATACCAATATTTAATTTATAAAACTCGTGATTGGAAAGTGAAAGCCTTGATCTTACTTTTTTTTACTTATTATATAAATGATCACAGTCTTGGAATGGGCAGAGCTCGAATAAAAATAATAAACGAAGATTTTCCGAAGTACAAATTATAGAAAAATATTAATATTATATAATTAAGTAGTGAAAGCGAAACAAAAGAATATTTAAGAGTAAATTATACACGAGGAAAATATTTTTAATACAATCTTTCATTAAAACAACGGAGACGTCAACGTTGAACGCGTACAAATTTAATTAATAACGCTTAAAGACTGAAATTATGAAGCATGCCTGCTGATACAAAAATACAAGTAAGTATATTAATAAATAAATAGAAATATAAATATAAAAAAAGACAGATTAATTAAGTGGACGCAAATCTCCTTTCCTTTCCTTAGTCCGTAAAAGATTTAACTCTAACAAGAACTGCGAAATATGATCTTTAAATTGACTTAATATTTTTGGTATAATTATAAAAAGAGTGCTTATTTTAAATATTTCTTAAATTACTTAGCTTGTTATTTTAATGTTAGTTTCATAGTATTATTAAATAAATATCAGCATCAAATACAATACAAGTCTAATTTAAAAAAGATAGAAGAAGAATATTTATAATGGAAATTACTAGTTGAAGACTAAATTACGCCTCTTTGGAAATCGTTTAAGCTTTCTGATTAATTAAGCCACACCTTACAGAGGCCAGTTGTGGAGCAGGGGCATAATTGTGTGACTGTATACGCGGGTTCGATCCCATTCGAAGATCTGAAATATTTAATATTTTCATTTCTCCGCTCTGGTATCGAAAGAAACGTTGAGTTCCGCCACTTAACACAGCAGAAAATAGGGAACCTGGTGTTAATACCCTCCGTCTTACTCCGCTGTGTGCAGGATACAGCGTGAAGCTGTACTACAGTACTTCTTATAGAGCATTGTCGAAATTCTTATATACTTCTTACAACTTTTTATTGTTAGCATTAACAATTTAAAAATGTAATTATTTCTACGAATATTCTTTGACATATTTTGATATATCTTATCAAATCTTGAACGCTAACTAAGGAAAAAATATTTAGAAACATTAAAATTTCAACGTAAATCTCTTGCAACCCTTGCCTTTTGCCAGGCAAATCTCAACTTAGAAACATTTTATTAAAATATGACCAAAAGGTCAGGCCAATGTGACTGTGAGTGTGACTATAAACGTGACTGGTTGTAGGATCGACCTCACTCGAAGAAATGAAATATATATGTAATATTTGCCTTTATTTGCTCTGGTGTCTCATGACAATCAGATGCGCGGCGTTGAGTTCCGCCAAACAAGACTCAATGTCTCCAGAATTCGGCAGAAAATGGTGAATGGAGTGTCTTAACATTATATTTCCTCTGCCTACTCTGTGCAGAAAAATTAAATCCACTTTTTATTATAATGAGTAATTACTTTGGATTATATACAGAACGTTACTGAAGCATATTTAAACGTCCCACGTTTCAGTAATAACCATACGAATATTTTTGAATATTTAAATAATTACTTGCGTAATACGTAGGACGTACTGAGCCTCCTTTGACGTTTAATTCGCAAAAATCCGTTCACGTCGCAAACATTATTCACAACGTCGACCCAACCAAAAGGTTAATATTTTTACAATTGCTTTTATCTAAACAAATTGAGAAGCCATTTAAATAAATCCTACTAAAGCGGAGGCCACTTGTGGAAAAAACGTTACTCATTTTGTTCAATAATAAACAGAATATTATTTGGAATTTTATTTGGCAACTAAGTCAATCCATATAATAAAAGTATGTGTAAAGGTACTTCTGCATCATCTTCGGACAAAAAGGTAAGAAAGTATCTCGTTCGCGTAATACATTTGTGCCAGTAATATTATTTAAGTGCCTTCTACGACGTGTCTACGAGCAAGGGATCGTAAAATTTATCGAATTCAATCAAGACCTCAGGGTCCAGGGAACATCCTGACTTTTTATGACGCTACTTAAATTACAATAAAAAGTAAATATAAAGACTTCGCGAACGTGATAACTATATGTTAAGTGAATTACATTTATATTACGACAAATATCCTGTTGGTGGGTACGTTTAAGTATTTAGTTATATATTGTTAATATTTACAATTATATTACAATTGCACTTATATTATTATATATTATATTATAATTACAATTGGCCATGTTTGGTTTGCATGAGATAAGACCATCATGCATAAGAGCATGAATAAGATCATCATTTAAATCAATTCAATTTCTAAACGTAGAAAGGTGTTGTTAAATATTTAATTTTATATAATGATTTTTAAAAAACTAAAAATAAAAAATCAACTTCATGGTGTATCCTAAACAGCAGGGTAGGCAGGCCTGGTGTTAAAACACTCTGTTCCCCACTTTCTGCCAAATTCTGGAGGCATTGCGTGTTGAGTGGCAGAACTCAACGCCGCGCTTTGCCTCGACACCAGAGTGAAGAAATTAAAATATAAACGTATATTTCACTTCCTCGAGTGGGCATCGAACCCACAACCAGTCACGTTTACAGTCACACTCTTATGCTCGTGCGCCACTGGACGTGATTTAATCAGTCCATACATAAAATTACGATATACGGTATATATGTACACGTGTATATTACTCGTAAATTTTGCAGAGATTTAATTGTGAAAAGGGCCTTTAATATGTATATGTCTCGTTGGGTAAAAGATCCCTCATTATCACAGAGTTGTGCTAATAGGTTAATGGTAAAGTTGTTTAGCAAATTACAGAGGAAATAAAGGCAGAATAAGATTACTTTACAATTTGGAAATATTTATATGATCATCGTCAGTAAGGAAGCGTTTGACATTGGTCATAGGTTCGATGTGTGGCATAGAAAGAAAATTTGGATTAATATTTTCTCTATTTGTATAATCTATTAAGACAAAGTGAATTGTTTTTACACTGTAGCTAAACAAATGCAATTTTTTCAAATGTTCTATTTAAAATTTTATGGAACAGTCAAAGAACGTTATGTTCAAGGAAAGATTTCGGATACCTATATGTAAACTGGTAGTCAAATATCTCACTGTGTTGAAGTCATCAAACGGACTAACTATAATACAATATGAAAAAAAAACATATAAGGCAAATATCACACTGAAAAGGCATGATCTAGTTTTTGAGTTACGTTTATTTTTTTCTTTATTGGACAAAAGACTAAAAGTAATTTGCACTACAAGGAACGACGTTGATTTGAGTTCCATTTGAAAAAATCTTTGAAATTGTATAAATTTAACTTTAGACTTTGATTTAAGCAGTAGAGCTTTACGATTTTATAATATTTTCACTATGTGTATATCATAAAAATATAATATCAGTCTCTATTCATACATTATAAATCTCTACCATAAAAATTTAACAAAGCGTTATTATTACTTACCAAATGCATAATAACACACTTGAAAAAGGTGTGGTGCGATGGCTGTGAGGAGACCGAACAAGGCTTGAGGCAGTTCCGTAGCGAGGAATAATCCAAGTAATGCTACGAGCATACGTGTCGTACGATCAGTTCGACCGCCGCTTCTCTTGTTGCTATCTTCATTGAGACGAGCTTTTTCACCCTGCACAAAGATATATACAATTATTTAATACATTTATAAGAATAGACTACACTAGACTTCAATATACACTATATGTGTATCTTGTCAACTGTAGAAATATACTATGTAATTAATGGAGATATCGTTTATGTAAAATAAATAATACAAAATAATTTAAGTATATTATTAATTGTCCACTAAAAGTGGGTATATTACAAATAAAAATAATATACTGTAATCAAAGCTGCACTCAAAAAATTGATGATTACCTCATTTGTCATAATAGCAGATTTCTTCAACAGCTTTTGCCTTCTTCTATCGGTCGATTTCATTTTCAATATAAGGCATATACTTAGAATAGATAATACTATACATGGAATCAGTTTTAAAAAGACACTATAAATCCAAAATATAGCAGTCAACAAGTGTTCATTTTGAGTCATCGATATAGCGAATGTTGGCTCCTTATGTATAGAATTATTAGAAAAACTTGTTACATTCATTGTACTATTACCATTCTCTTCGTTGTGTACAGGTAACTCTTTTATGGTCATTGCAAAATAAATAGGAAGGCACACAACTGGACAGACCATATATGCCACAGCTATAGCTATATTCGTATTTGTTCTGTTACAAAGGGTTTTGTTTTTCTGCGGAAATTTTATTGCGACAAACCTCCAAACTGCCAAAGTTATAGTTAACCAGATAGAGACAGTGTGGAAAGTTTGACTAAATATCGAATGGAAGTATACAAACAGCGCCCATGCGTACGAATTGCGATTAAGGGGTTCAGCAATATTCGTGTATATATGAAGGGCTAAGGGTATATAGTCAATCATAACTAGGAGATCCGCGAAGGCGAGAGCAGTTAAAATGGAATTAGTAGAAGATATCATTTCTTTCCGACTGAGAACTGCTATATTGACAGAATTGGCGACAGATCCAAGTAAACATATTATAAGGGCTATATAGCCATGAAATTTCACGTAGACGCGTTGAAAATTTGGTCCACCAGGATCGCAATATGCCACCACATGGTCACCGTCAGCTTGTGTAACAGACATTGTGATATCTTAAGAAGTTTCTGATAAATATTCAAAACAGCAGTATATCATCCTTAGGCCGTGACACATTTTCTGAAAACAAACAAGGTATATTAAAATGGTTGAATGTATTACGTTTCATTGAATACAAAAATGTGGAATATTTCATTATATTATATCATACAAGCTAAATTATCACGTCTAGAGAGTTTTCGATAAATATTTAGTAATTGAAGAAATATTGAATCTCTATTGAGCTGATTCCGAGGGTGTGTAATAAAATAAAGTTACAAAAAAATATATCTATATTTATTTGGAAGTTTATTTCAGCTTCACGTTGTATACTGCACAGAGGGAGCCTAGTGTTAAGACACTCCTCTCATCACTTTCCGCTGAAATCTGGAGACATTGCGTGGCGGGACTCAACGCCGCGCTGTGCCACTGAGAAGTGAAAATATTAAATATTTCATTTCCTCGACTAGGAATCGAACCCCCATCCTGCCATGTTTACAGTTACGCTTGCACCCCTGCGTCACGAGTGGTCTCAATATTTAATGACACATTAATTTGTGAATATTAAATGAATAAATAATACATTTACTTTATATATTGAACGAATTTAACATATGAAAGTAGCTCATTTGGTAGTAAATTCGAAAATATGTAAATGAACAATTGGTTTAACCATAAGTAGTTGAATATAATAATTGGAACGTGTTGCTGCTTTTATTATTCCCATATTCAAATGACTTCTAGAACATACATATTGGAAAAAAAAGAAAAATACATTATTTTAATAATATTTTCGTTAGAGCTTTTCATTATACAATATTTTCAATCTTTTCCCCATTTACTTTAAGATTTCCATAATTTCTTTAAGCCTAAAGGTAAGTTGTATACTATTTATCAATTATTATATCCATTTGCTTCTCTTTGTGTTCCTGAGGCCGCCCTCAGGGCTTAAACAACAACTGCCGAGTACCGTATGCTTGGAGCACAGAAAAAAAAGCTTTTAAGTCAACACAATCACACTATGAGCGCTTATGCACTATTTTGCTGCATTTTATATGAAATTCGACACGTAATCAAAACCTATATGGTACTTCCTGTGGACCCACAGTTTCGAAATTTCTCAAGAAGTGCAAACTTACAGTACAAATAAAGGAAAAAATCCAAAACCTCGAAATGTATATTTATGGTACATAGATAAACCATTTGAAACATATTTGTAGTCCATTTTATACAAAACGAGCATCCGTCTGCAAACTTACGATTGTCAACTTTTATAAGTTGTACTTCCCGTTGACCTACAATCCTGAAATTGATATGGATCCCTCGGTGGGCAAGCCCGACTCGTACTTGACCTGTTTTTTGAATATCTATTCACCGATACTTCTACTTGACATAGTTAGCAGATTTTTATTTTATATTTCTAATATTAACAAGTATGGTAATGCCTGGTGAACTTCGATTAGTATAACGTCTTAAGA
Organism: Heliconius numata; assembly: GCA_016802625.1. Taxonomy (NCBI): domain Eukaryota; kingdom Metazoa; phylum Arthropoda; class Insecta; order Lepidoptera; family Nymphalidae; genus Heliconius; species Heliconius numata. The sequence continues at coordinate 2,943,338 of JAEBDU010000001.1, read as the reverse complement.
GATACTTGCAACCAATAGACAACCAATAGACTGTTAAAAATTATACCCACTTTTCGTCACACAGAGAAATATAAAGGAAAGAGAGTATGAGAAAAAGTATTTTCATATAAATATGAAATTTAATTTCATTCGAATTTGTTCGGACTCAAAATCTAGACTTAATAAATTAAAACTCAAATCTAAACCAACAAAGCCGCCTTTTATTTATTTAACAAAAAACGCCATCAACAGCCATATGTCATCATTCTATAAAACTTTATAACTCAAAAGCCCAAACTAAAAAAACTATACAATAGAACCAAAACGTAATACAAGGTCTAACACGAAAGAAGGTTTTATCTCCTCAAGACATACTCTAGTGATAGTGCTGTGACAATATCAGTGTCGTCGTATATCAAGCCCTAGAGAAAACCCATTATAGAAAAAGCTCTACCAACAGCAATACTCGTAATATATGTAAGTACTTTATCACATATGTTATTTATGTAGAGACCGAAATAGGAAAAAAAACATTAAATATAATTTCCATTACGCTGACGTTATTTTAGAAGTCACATGAGACCATAATACTTTCATATTATTATGTAAATGTAAATTATTAAAGGCTCCCAACGGATACTCAGAAAGTTCTATTAGGCGTCTCTTCTGAAGTTTGGTAAATTATTACGAGTATAATATTGTTTTATCTTATTATTAATAAGATATACATACAGATCTTGTTTTGTTATTTGAAAATAAATTTTAAAAGTCAAAAGGACAATACTGACAATAGATTTTTCGATAAAAAAAAATTAATTATTAGACTCTATAATCTCTACCACCAACAAATTTCATAATGTTCGTAGCTTCAAATTAAGTTCTAGCAATATATAATATATAGATAGCATTTATAATAAACGCTGTGATAACATTTGTAATAAAGGACTACATATATGAATGTATCCATGTGTAAATAGCCTAAATAACCTTCACGTTAAAATTAATAAAATATTTTACTAACGTGGCAAAATACAGATTAAATATGACGAAGTTACTATAAAACCCTTGTCAGTAATAAATGGGTAAAAGCATTAGGTGTTATTATCGAGGAACTCGATATCTATCTAAGAGATTTTATAAAGTTATTTTCGTGAAGAATCTTGCAATTAGATTTAAACTTTGCACTTCGGCCATAATAGAGTCTTAGTACATAGTCTCGTGAACTTGAGTGTACTTGTGGATTGTTGAACTAACAAAGGCATTAAGGTTCATTCAGAATATCCGACGTTAATACTTTAAAAGCTTAACCCGAAAGTTTATTGTTTAAACTTTTGATATACAATAACTGTCAAAGTCTTTTTTTCATAATTTATTACACTATTAAAAATTATAAGCCTTCTCAGGTTATTGATAATTATTATAAATATATAATTATGTAGAAGCATTCATGATTCGCTTGGATAGTGACAGAGTCATATGATTCTAGGTTCGTTCTTCTCTCTGGAGAATGAATTGGTTTCATTCCCACACGTTCTCCCCTCAAAAATCAATGTCTCAAATTCTGGTGATAAAAATTATGAGAGAAGTATCTCCACTCTAGATACTTCTCTCACAATTTAAAATTTAAAATTTCTGAGTTTAAACCAAAATATCTGTTATAAGTAATATAATTTTAATATCAATATAATATTATTAGATATAAAAGTAGTCATTACTTTTTAACAACTTTGAGAAGACTTAAGACTATCAAATTATTCATAAAAGATTTCTTCTCGTAATTGACGAAGACTTTAAAACTTCGCAGTATATGGAGGCCACGTTAGCATGTTACACGAAGCTTTCTTTTTCTTTTGCCTCTAAATTGCACTTCAAGCATACATTATATCTCTCCAAGGGATGCAAAACTTGGTATTCTCGTAGCGGTTGGTCTTTTCTTTTATACTACTTTAATACTATTACGACACATATTGTAATAACAACATGGTTAAACCATCGTAAAATTCTTAGTAAAATTTTAGTAATCCAATTATTATTGAGATAAATTTAATATATCTATATTATTAATATTTTTCCACATTAAATAGAGTACATCGAAAAATTCGGTGTTATAAGAAAATATTTCTCAAGATATAAGAGGACCGTCCAAGGTTGTTTTATTAATACAATTTTATTTTAATATTACGAGTGCTGTACAATATAATATGTAAGCATTTGTCCCCTATCTCACCTGGAGGTAAGTGATGATGCGAACGAAGATGGAGCATGCTTGCCTAGGTAGTGCCTATTCACTCGTTCTTTAAAGAGGGCCAGGTTATACATGTCGGGGAACAGTTACATGTAGATATATATAATAAGAAAAAATATATACAATCTATAAGTAATATAATATTAACTATACAATAAAACAAATATATTATTGAATTAAAAATACATATTATTAAATTAGTAAAACCTTAGAAATGTATACGTCTGTACATATATATGTCAACATGCTACAGTTACAATTCGCTAAAACGTTTCGCGGAAAATATGTTCGCATGTTATGGGTAGAAGAAGTGGGTAGGAAAGAAACATATATTTTCGGCGCATGACTAAATCACTGAGATTTATACGGTCTTTAAGCACATAATCGGTCCACGTTTACGGAAACAGATTCTTTTAAATAAAATATTATTTTTTTCTTCTCAAGATGATATATGTATGTATATTTCTAATTTTCGCACATTTCACGCATTTTAGCGTTTTTCTTATGTTTTATACAAATTTTATACCGGGTAGATTATATTTCTAGAATAGGTATATTATTATACCTACTGATCTGGATAAATAAACAAAATCGGGTTCATTTTTAACTAACACTTCGTTAACTTCATGAAATTATTGTAGAAAACTTTTATTACACACTCGTAAAACTTTGTATTATTATGGAGCTCTATGTATCGCACAGAGAGAACTACTTCATAAGTTCATAAATTTTAAACCTGACAAAAAATTAAACCTATTGCTTAGCTTGTAAAATCATTCGTATTAAATTAAAGCTAAAGTAATTAAGTGAGCAAATAAATATATTTCTCAAATTTACTCTAACAATACAAATAATGCTAAATCCGTCTCTTGTCGTAAAGGCAATTAAAAGTTGCCTAACACGTACTCTACATTTAAATTGGACGTAAAATAAATCTTTAAAGGAACAATATAGGCTTAGGCCCAACATGTTTAATGGTTGTATTAGATGGTATTTATTAAATTCTAGTCACGAGTTAGTCTAGAAATATTCAGGCCAGAAGAACTATGCTCCAGCACTATTAAATCACGATAGAATGCCATCTTCACTATAGCATTACTAATCTGATTGTAAAAATAGATTTAGCTATAGTAGGTATATAGAAAGTTTAAAAGTTGGACCATTTTGAGAAATAATTATCAATGCAGTAAGTTTAATTATATAAAAGAATGTTTTATGATATATTTAATAAACAAATGCTTTTAATCTTATAATCTCTCGATTCGTTTCTTGTTTAAGAAAATAATTGGCTTTATGATTGATCGAATAATTTTCATCTATATTCTATATATATAAAAGGACTTGTCCTCACTGACTGAGGTAAGACGCACGCACAGCCGTAACCTCTGATGGTAGAAACGTGGAATTTGGACACATATTTACTTTTGTAATCTGGACATCCATTAAGAAGGGATTTTGAAAAATTTTAACCCTAAAGGGGTGAAATAGGGGTTCAAAGTTTGTATGGAAAAAAAATTAAACCGGCACCGATTTTTATAAAATTTTAAATTTAGATTTTTAAAAGTATTTAATTGAACACGTATTTCATCATTTTCTAGAATTCTCTACCTAAGGGTGCAAATAAGGGGTTGAAAGTTTGTATGGAAAAATTCTTAAATCGCCACCGATTTTTATAAAATTTGATATTTAGACTCTTAAAAATATTTAATTGAACATGTGTTTCATGGTTTTCTAGAATTCACCGCCGAAGGGTGCAAATAAGGGGTTAAAAGTTTGTATGGAAAAATCTTTAAATCGCAACCGATTTTTATAAAATTTGAAATTTAGACTCTTAAAAATATTTCATCAAACACATGTTTCATGGGTTATTAGAATTCACCCCTAAATACGCAAGCGAAGCTGCGCGCGTCCGCTAGTACAGATATAAATGTCACCAAATCCATTATAACTTAATACATAATTTAATTACTGTGAAGTAATTATATTATGTTTTTTTTAATGTAAAATAAAAATATACTTCAACCTATTTGTTACAATAATAAAATCTAGAAATGTTGCATAGAATCAGATTATAATCACAAAATAGTAAGCCCTAATTTAAAAATTCAGATGGGTTACATATAAATTATTTTCAAATGAAAGCTTTAAAAAATAAATATTACATTAATTAAATTCAATTTCAAAAGGAACCTCAATGGGTTTTTGTAACTCTCGGCAAAATAAACATTTTGAAAAGTAAGTAACTACGCTAACAGATGTTCCGAAATTGTTATAAAAGCTTACGTAAATAAATCAAATTTCGAATAAAACTCGTCATACTTAGCTAGCAACTAAAGCAATATAAACTATGATATTAAATTTATGGATTGTATTTCCTATATATTTGTAACTTTTCTCGCTTTTTTATTTTAATATACAGTATAATTAATTAACCCGATTTATATTTTAAAATAGTTTTTCCGTTAATTAATTTTTTAATCCAATTATACGAGCATTCGATTGTTTACTTTAAAAAAAAATTGTCACAATAAGTGACTATATATACATACTTTAGTATCAACCTTTAATTAAAATAAAATATCATATTGTTCCTTTTTATAACACGCTAAACATAATATTTTTTTATCAACATACTATTTTTGCCATTGAAGGGAAATCTGGTTCTATAATCTCATCTCGGATTACCAACGACGTACAGCTTTGTCACAGGATTAACTAAACCCTATAAAAATATTTTGTTATTTGCTTTATCGTGTATATAATATTATATAATCTAAAATCCTTTATTAGTTATGAGTTTCGAGTTGAACAGTGTTAGAAGCCTGAGTTAGAGCAGGTACGATCTAGAAACTTCCGCATTTCAATTAAATCAAGAGATCCAGCTCAATCAATTCCTTAATTTAACTACTTCAGATGCCTGAAGTTAGACGCAAGTCTTTGTCTACGGGACTACGATGGTCGTTATTATAAATTCAAATTCAAAATATTCTTTATTCAAATTGACTGTTTTAAGCACTTTTGAATCGTCGAATGAACATATAAGCAAAAAGCTACCACCGGTTCGGAAGACAGTTCTGCTGAGAAGAGCCGGCAAGAAACTCAACAGTTGCTCTTTTCAAAGCTCTTATAAGACTTATTTACTATTTTATTTTATTTTATTTTATTATAGATTATAAATATGAATTGCTTGGCATTTTGAATGAAATTGTATATGTAATTATATATTCTATACGCGTGTTCCCAAGTTTTTTACAAAAGTTCACCTTCTCGTCCCTACCAGAGCTTTTTCTATTTTTCTAAGGTCATCCTCGACGTATTAATACAAAAACTTATATTATTTTAATATCAATAATAGCATTAATACGACATTGTTAGCTCAATATTAAACCTTTGTACTACGTACATAATGTAAAAATACCAATAATATTTTATTAATGTTTTGTTAAGTTAACTAATCGGATATTACTTTAAGCATAAAAAAATAGAATCATCGAAAAAAATACATTACAATATATTCTGTGATAAAATATATTTTTTGCTTGCGGATAACACACACGCTACAATTAAAATAGTGACCCGTTTCAGGATCATGCAACAGTATCGTTCTTTCATAAATAATCAACGTTAGCTATTTTTTTTTAATTTCACGCTATACCCTGCACAAAGCAGGGCAGAGGGAACCTGGAAATCTACTGAAGACACTAGGTTCCCATTAAGACACTTCTGTTCCCACTTTCCGTTCAATTCTCGCGGCATTGCGTGTTGAATGGTGGAACTCAACGCTGAGCTTTGTCTAGTTACCAGAGTGAAAAAAAATGAAAATATTAAATATTTTTATTTCCTCGCGTGGGAATCGAACCAGCCAGTACTGACGAGACTATCTCGAAATAAACATATTCTTCACATATATATGAAAGATTCCTAGAATGTTTTAAATAAGGGGTTTCTATGTTATTTGTTATCCTTTGAAAGCGGAAAGTATAAACAAAACCCACGCTTCAGTCTGAAAGCTTATATTAACATCGTAAGTAACTTTTAGAGTTAAGTACATATTTATTTAATTTAAGTGACTTTTTTCTACATCTATTTGACGAACATATTGGAAAAGATAGACTGACTTTGAATAAACGAACATTGAAGAAAAAATTTTATATTTATTCAGCCATAGTCATTATATGATACAGCTTTATATTATATGAAACGAGTTTGTTATCAGCACATTTATCCAACTAATCGATTTTGATAAGAATACTATTGTTAGCTTTTATAGTTAGAACTTTAAATATAACTATGTAACATTATTTTTACATATAATAAAAAAAATGAGGCCAGTTGTAGTGCAGAGGCGCAAAGTGTAAACGCGAGTGGTTCTGGGTTCGATCCTCCTTCGAGGAAATGAAATATTTATTCAAATATATATTTCCATTTGTTCGCTTTGGTATCGAGATAAATCGCGACGTTGAGTTACGCCACTCAACACGCAATCCTCTAGAATTCGGCAGATAGTAGGGGACAGGATGTCTTAACAATAGATTCCCTCTGCCTACACTGTTGTGAGCGGGATACAGCGTGAAGCTAATTTTATTTATTAAAAAAAATGTTTATAAATAAATCTGTTAATTTCATTATTCATTATATTAATGATTACATCACAATGTAGAGTCTGATGTGTTTGACAATATCAATCGAAGAAATATGCAAAATGCAAACAAATTTGCCAGAACACAAACAAACGAGAAATAGTGCAATGAAACTAGTACATATTTTTGAATTCTAATTTAGTATTGTAATCAAATACTTTCTAATGTAAAGAAATTAATAATTATTTTTATTTGTAGGAAGTAGATTACCTTGACAAGCCTTTATTAAAATATTCCTACTAAGTTATACACCCTAAAAATAAATTACTCTTAATGATATTTTATTTTAATAATATTCCAATTACATCTAAATGAAATTTTTCCTATAGTATTTATAGTGTCAGTCATGGCGCAAGGGTAGATGCGGGCCACTGTAAACGCGACGGGTTGTGGGTCCCACTCAAGAAAATGATATATTTAACATTTAGCCCGACGTTGATCTCCGCCACTCAACACGCAATGCCTCCAAAATTCGGAGGAACGTGGGAAAGAGAAGCGTCTTAATGGTAACGGAGTGTCTTAACACTAGTTTCTAAGGTTCCTAAGCCTACCCTGCTATGTGCGGGATACAGCACGAAAGCCAAAAAAGTTATCTAATTCGAGCATATCGTTAATTTTAAAATCAAAACTTACCATTTAAAGTTAACAAATAACTTCACACAATCACTGCAAACTTTGTTTATCTGTAGCAAACATAAAATCACAGTATATATAAAAAACGAGTGACGGTAAAAGCTTGATAATTCGTCAAGATTCCATACAGAGAGAGTATCGTGACTTGAATGTAGATCAAAAACTAAGCGATTGTAGCGACGGGAGGACAGAGTGCCATTAGGGCGTGCTCCTCCAGGGCCGGTCTCATCGTAACTGTTGCAGGGACCAGGGTACGAGAGCCGCCGCCTCGAATAACCGCCCAACAGGGAAATCGGTGTAAGCCGCAATGAAACGCGAACTGCACTAGATAAAGTTATATATTACTGCTTGTAAAAATCTTTATTGCCTCTTTGTAACAACTTGAAATTGAAATGGTACATTACTACGTATTAATATATTCTGTTCTAAGTGATTTTCTTTATGTGTGTACTTAATTTTGAAATTAACTCTATCGTTAATTTAAAAATGTATATATATACTGACTGACTGACAAACAACCAACTTATCAATTTTGGCATTGTAAAGCTGAAAGATCTGGAAAATTATTTTTATTTTTTTTAATTTAAAAAAAATCAGCATCACGCTGTATCCCGCACACAGAAGGGTAGGCAGAGGGAACCTAATATTAAGACTCCCGTATTGAGTAGCAGAACCTGTTCCCTACTTTCTGCCAAATTCTCGTATTGAGTAGCAGAACTCAACGCCGCGCTTTGCCTCGACGAAGAAGCGAAGAAATGGAAATATAAACGTAAATAAATATTTCTCTCCCTCGAGTGGAGATCGAACCCACAACGGTAGTGTTACAGTCACACCCTTGTGCCGCTGCGCCACGACGGCCTCATTTTTTTAAATTTTGATATTATATTTCCACATTTTTAGGGAATATAATTTGTGAATAGAATAATTTCTATGATTAACTATAAACCATTAACAGCACAAATTGTAAAGATAGATATTATCGAACACTTGTCAAACATTTATATACTACTGGAGGAATATCCAATTACGTTGGCTTTCAATTATCCCTTTAAATTAAACTAGATATTGGTGGTGGAACAGTGGTCAGCCTGTAGTTGAATGAAATTTAAATATATATATTTAATTTAAAAAATAATGAAAACCATTAAGAAACAAAGCAGTTCGAAGAAGCATATTACGTATTGAATGTTTTTTTATAACTAAGCACAATCGGACTCAAATTTATTTAATATTTAATTTAAAATATGAGTTTTGTCTCCGTAGTCTGCATAGTGTACACTAAAAGTACTAGACACTAATAATATACGTAATATTTTATACTAGATATCATCCACTACATGGGCGTGACTTTGTAGAGAATAGAGAAAGAGAAATAAATTTAACATTTTTAAATATAAATAAATTTTACAGATACATTTAAAAATATGAAAAATAGTAGTCTTTCGACGGTAGGACAAGGGTCAACACTATCGGCACAATGATATCCCACATGGCAGTAATCTCATGGGCTAAGTCCATAAATTTAGATCTTTTTTCTTTTTCTTGGGTGTATTTTGATAATTTTTACATCAATTAAAAATTCACAGCGACAACCAGATGCCATATTATGAAAATGAAACTAAAAGACCTTTAAAAGATTGTTACTTTTAAGTTAAAGCACTTATTTTGTATGAAATTAACTACAAATATGGCTTGGTAATTGTAATAATTTATTTCTATGACATTCTTGTTAAATTTTTTATCCAATATGGTAATAGGTCCAAGGGAAGTACTCTATAGATTTTGATTAGGGGGTGAATTTTAAACAAAATGCAGGAAAAAATTCTTTCGATTGCGCTGACTTAGAAGCTTAATTTTTTCTGTGTTCCATGGAACGAGGACCGATGAATACGGTCCTACTATCAAATATCCAGATATTTGAATTAAATTTCAACTTAGTACCTCCCCCCAATCTTGAGATGGGTTTGATAACGAGCAGACAGACGGGCAACAGAGTAATCCTCTAAGAGTTCCGTTTCTTTTTTTTTGATATATGAATTGTAGAATGATTTAGGTTCATAGATGATTTAGGTTTATACAGAGGGAACCTAGTGTTAAAACATTAAGCACTTCCGCCGAGTTCTCCTCGTCCGAGAGAGACATTGCGTGTTGAGTGGCAGGACTCAACGCCGCGCTATCCTTTATTTAATTACCAGAGCGAAGAAATGGAATTAATTTCTTTGAATAGAAATCGAACCGTCGCGTTTACAGTCACAAGCTTGTTGCCATGGCGCTAAGACAGCCTCACGTAGAATATTATTTTTTTATTTTTAAATAAACTACAGTAGTTTTCATTGATATTTAAAAATTTAAACTAAGAATACTAAATCTACAAACTTTTATTTATTCTGTTCAACTATTATAAAAATCTATTATCAAATAACAATATAAATTGAATAAAAATAAAGTGCTTCGAGTAATATTGACATGGAACGACATACATGTATGGTATGTGCTGGAACTATGTCTATAGTGTAAACCACTATAATGACAGCAGGTGACGGAAAAGGAACTCGGACTGATTCCTGGAGAAAGTGCTGTGCTTTTAACTATTTATCGCCGATGATAGAGGCATTACGGCATGAGGGAAAACATAGATACAAATAGTAATTAAGGAATACTTATTTTTTTAATGTTAAGAGATTCTTGAATAAGTAAATAAATATATAAAAATAATTAGTTTTGAGAAAAACTTAAAATTAATAAATAAATAATTAATTAGGAATACGTTAATACAGGATTTTCTTTCTTGTGTTAATTTTTATTTTTTATTTACTTTTAAGTGAGAAAATAAACTTAAATTAATATTCATTTAGTCGTACCCATTTTCGTAGCCTTTGGCGGCTTCCTCTTTCTGGCTGCGCTGCTAGGAACAAAGCGTTAAAGCTTATTACTTTTAAAGACATAGAACAAACTCTCTTATTAAAAGAAACTCAAATTAATTTGAACTAAAAACATCAAATAATAATTGTTTTGAATGCAAATCTGGTGTAAAGACGTATTCTTTAGTGGTGTCTTAATTTATTGATAAATCGAAACTCATATGATAAAAATTAACAGATAATTATGACACAGTGGGTGTGAGACTGAGCACGGTGGATGTGAGTCGATTCGCTTTCGGGGGAATCAGTACATTTAAGTTATGTTCACTTCCCAACTCAACATGTAATTTCTCAAAAACTTGCAATGTCATAACACTAGATTCCCTCTACCTCCTCTGCTATGTGGGAAAATATGTGACGCTGTATTTTTATAAATTTAATAATACCGTAGTAGTCGTTGTCAGATTTTCCGATTCTAACAGGACATCCACATTCCATAGCCCAAAATTATATATCCCGAGTGAGAGGCATTGTACCGCTTTTCGTGATTTATTTATGTGTACTGTGAGAATCTTTTTTAGTTCATTTAATTTATTAAGTTTCTAATTGCTGGTACAGAATCTGCCAAACGCAAGTTAATTTTATAAGTATAGTAACGTTATTCCACTTAGAAATCCCGCTTTTGGCCAAACAGTTCCGCTTTTTACTTTAAACGTTTTAAAATCCCACTTATACCCGAGGTAAAATCTGGTAACACTGACCTTCGATTGGTACACAAAAAATGAAATAGTGTCTATCATCCTACAAAAACAGATTCTTTTTCAATACAAAACTGATTCAAAAAAGTAATTTTCAACCAAACCGGAGATAACACAGTACTGTTATTGACGTGTACTGTATTTACACGAAAACTATCGATTACTATTTACAGTTACATACAATTTTATCAGAAATCAAACAATTTTATTAGAAATATAAATATGAAATAAGAGCCAAGTTAAATGTAGTTTCACTCGACAGTTTTATACGTACAGGCGTTATTATGTTTGTAGGTTTAGTGTACTTCTAGCTTGTCCTGGACTATTAGGTTGGGTTGTGTTTGGTGCCTGGTAATAAAAAAATCAGCCACATCAAATTAATGACTTGAATTTGAAAACAGAACTTGGCACCTATTTTTTATCGATGAAATTAAAGTCAAAGAACGACGCATTACTTCACATTTAACTTGGCTTTTATTTCACATTTATGTTTTTGATGGGATGATGATTATTTTGTGTAAAGAAATTATTACTATTAATCATTAATACTTTATTAATTTGGTTAAAATCGTTTTATTATCCTACAGTATTTGATTAAATGTTCATATTAAACTTTTTTTTAGTAATAAATATTTATCAGTTTTATTTTTTCCTGTACATATGTATAATTTATTACCCTGGTACAAAATATTTAGTTGACACTCAAGATGAGTTAGCTTTTTGATGAGTGCACTCTCTAGTCGGTGTAGTCACTAGGTTTAGTGACCGACTCACTAGTCGGTCACAAAAATGCCAATGCTTAAGCATTAATATATCAATGACTGTTTCTAACAAATGTGCGAAAACATTTAGACTAATTAGCAATTATTATTTATTACACGCTGGCGAGTGCTTTGAGAAAAGTAAGTAAAATAAACACAAAAACTTTTTACGTCAAAAGCTTAATTCGCTTTGCAAGATTTAATCTTATCTTTTGATTAATTGTATTCTTGATGGGTGTTATGTAGATTGTAAAAACTGGTATTTAATGACGTTTTACTTAGAAATAGAAAAAAAACTATGACTTCTTTGTATAACCATCACGCAATAAATAAAACTTAGTTAACTTATCGTTTTAGGAAAAATTACTTTATATAAAAAATATTCAAATTATTTACTGAAGTAACTAAATACTATTATATACTAAATATATTTTTTTAAGTAAATGTTATAAATACTATCTTAATCTTATAATATAATTCATTACTTCAAGTGGGATCGAACCCACAACTGCCGCGTTACAGTCACAACTTTGTGCCACTGCGCCACAAGGGCCTCAATAATAATTTATCATTATTTATTAAGTTGAACATATAGCTGCTACTTCCCTAAGTCTATTCAACATATTTATTTATTTGACCCAGGATTGAAAATATCCAAAAGACAAGCCATGCAACATTTTTATTTGTTATAGAACTTACACTCAGCATTACTTTTTATTAGATGGGCCTTTTAGAGCTCCACGGAAAGATATTGTAAGTCTTTCTAAAGCATATCGTAATCTAACGAAATGATAAGTGCACAGGTGCCACGCTCAAAAATACAGACAGAAGGAGCCTAGTGGTAAAACACTCCTCTCCCCACTTTTCGCTGAATTCTGTAGACATTATACGTTAAGTGGCGGAATCAACACAAGAACGAAGAAATGAAAACATTAAATGTTCCTAAATATATCCTCTTGAAAATCGAATCCAAAAAAATATAATATTGTACTGCGGGGCACAACTGCAATCACGGGGTTGATTCTCACTCCAGGAAATTAAATATTTAATATTTTCCTTTCCTCGCTCTGATAATGAGGCAAAAGGCAAAGTTGAATTTCCACTTAACACGCAATGCATCCAGAATCAGCGGACAATGGGGCACGGAAGTGTGTTCATGAGAACGGAGAGTCTTAGAATCCCTCCGCCTACCCTATCAAGGTACGGAATACAGCGTGGAGCTTAAAAAAATACACGATTTCCCCTATTATTTTAAATATCCTTGTACTCACAAACATTGCAAAAATAATGTCCTAATATAATAATTCTTCGTCCAACACATGTTACTTTAGGGATCTTTAAATCAGGTATAAGAAATTTGCTGATCAAGAACGTGACTTTACTAACAATCGCTCAATTTGAAGATTACTCATGCGTTACATCCAATCCCCGCGACATGAATTTAAAAATGTATTCTATAAGTAAAAGTAATAATTCGAATGAATGAAATGAATTTAATATTAAATTTATTAAACGTCTTTATAAAATTTATAATTTAGGAAAACGGTTCATATTTTGTTTCCGCCGAATTCTGGGGACATTGTGTGTTGAGAGGCGGAACTCAACGCCGCGCTTTGCCTCGACACCAGAGCGAAGAAATGATAATAAAGAATATTACAAAACTTTTACATATTTGTAGTGAAATTCCTGGAAAATTAAGTTTTTATAAGACGTGCTTCCCGGTGACGGTCTATCTCGCACTGTTTTATTTTTCACTGTTAAGACAGCTTTATCCGAGAAGACCAAAGAATTGCGCCAAAGTTTTAAGTTGATGATGAACTATTTCGAATACGAACAAACAAATAAGTACGAAGTTCTGCGTAAGTAAATTTAGTTTTGAAGTTTCTTATGATGCTGATAAAAGCCAGATGGACAAACAAAGCCATTGGATTTGTTCTCTTTATATCGATTGGTATTTATATAAATAGTTTCACGCTTTTTCTCCTATAGCACAGTAGACTGAAAGAACCTAGTGTCTAGACACTCTATTCTCAAATTTGCTTTAATAGTGGAATATTTTTTAAATTGGACTTAATAGATAATTTACTTTTATATATAACAAAAGAAGTCCATCGAGTGTTGTGAATATCCTCCCCTCGACCAAAGCTCGTAAATGTAAAAGCTTTAGATATCCAGGCTAGGGACGGGACACTCCCATGTGAGCAATCCATCTTCACGCGTTTGGCTACAAAATCTCGTAGACTTCCCTATAATTGTATCTACATTCAGTAAGGGATAATCGTATCAATTATTGACGACCAATAAGCATTAGACATTAAGAATAAATTAAGTTTATAAACTGTACTTATCTACTCTTATATTTAAATACAAATATAGTTTATAATTGTTAGATGTATACGGCATTATATGCAGATGGGGCAACTGCCCTGGCTCCCACGAAAGAGGGACACAAATAAGTTTTTTTATTTGTCGGGTTAGCAAGTTTTTTTATTCTCACCGACAATACTTGCAAATTTCAAAATAATATATCTTATCATATTTGGGAATTCGTAGCACATCTCTATACATTGCTATCAATTTTTATTTTCATGGAGTAATTGTAAGTTCAGCCACCCAGTGAATTTCAAATTTTTAATCAAGTCAATCAAGAATTTCAAATTTTGAATCAATTTATATTGTTTTGTTAAATTTCACAAGTCAGTTATTTTCTATCTTAAATATTAAGTTACCATAGAAAATAACTGATTGTAAATGTTTTCATTCGTTCATTATTAATTCGATTTCCAATTAACCTTATTTAACACCCGATTGTGTGTCAAACCAAAAGAATGCTTTGTCTTGCTAATAGAACGAGAAAGCTTGGAGTTCCAACACTCAACATGCAATATTTCGAAGATTGGGCGGAAACTGAAGAAGAGAATATGATACAGTACAGAGTGAAGCAAAAAAACTAATAGTTGTGCTTCCTTTTGTTTGTGTTCATCTTCTTCTAGTTTAGACTGTTAAGAAAATATTTTTATTTCCTTACCCATTTACTCAGCATTTTTTTTGTGACAACACTTTTATATATTTTTAACGTTTGAATGAAAATTGCATATGAATATTTTTTTCTGATGTAAAACCAAAAGTAACTCGTCGGATACCACTCTTAGTAGATTTCAAATATTAGGGCCTAAGTATTTTTAACTGTTTAGAATTATTGATTAAGGATAAAGAAGTCTAGCTCTGACTAGATCAGGTTAAATAGAAAACTTCTAAAACCTAATCTACACGCAGATGAGATCAACCTCGGTAAACATACTGAGCCCTCGCTATTAGAGCTACCTAATAGTCTAGGAGACGATAGCGTTCGAAATTTTGTTGTGTTGGCCAGCAGAGACCTTCATTTCACTAATCTTATAAGAATATAGAAATAAAATAAGAAGATG
The DNA here is from genome assembly GCA_016802625.1 of Heliconius numata. Taxonomy (NCBI): domain Eukaryota; kingdom Metazoa; phylum Arthropoda; class Insecta; order Lepidoptera; family Nymphalidae; genus Heliconius; species Heliconius numata. Next base: position 2,928,033 of record JAEBDU010000001.1, on the reverse strand, counting down.
CAAATTGAAAATATATTAGAAAGTAAACTTTGAACACGCTAACATACCAAGGTTACCAAAATTGAAGAGCATGTGATTAAATATATTATTCAAACTAAGCGATTACTTCAGGTATTTATATAACTTCATATTTCATTATTACATCAACTTAAATGTCACACCTACATTTTCACACAATTAAGGTCGGCAAAACATACACTAGTTTGATAAGAATGACGCATATACAGTATATTCAGCGAAGCGATCACCGCTGACCATCGTAATATTTCAAAACTGAATTATACGACCTGGGCTTTCATATTATGATTGATGAATGTCCTTCTTACGTATGGAGAAGAATAATTGATAGATTTTTGTTGGACATGGAATAATGATCGGTGAAATTATTATACATATATGAAAATAAGTGTCATATAATGATACATGGACTTATTCGGAATATTTATATTTGTAAGATAAATTAACATAATAATATTGTAATATTCTTTTACTTTATGTACTCTATCTATTAAATTAAAATATAAAGTATATCTTTAATTAAAAAAAATAAATCAGCTTCAAGCTGTATCGTGCATACGGCAAGGTAGAGGGAACTTAGTGTTCACTCTGTTCCCCACTTTCCGCCAAATTCTGGAAGCATTGCGTGTTGAGTGGCGGAACTCAACGATGTGCTCTTTCCTCGACACCAGAGCGAAGTTACTCACACACTCATCTCCAGTGAGTGGGGAAGGAACCCACAACCAATCGTGTTTACTGTTTTTTTTTAACCTGCGTTATATCTTATCTATCTAAACAAAACCAACATATAAATAGATAGATAAATCTGTTTCTTCTTATTACTAACATATTTAATATAACAGCCTGCCACCAAATCTCAAGTGGTTTGTCTTATATTAAGCTTGGTAATTTAAGACCGCTATCTACAGGGGTAGTTGATGTGCGGAACGCTAACTTTCATCAAGTGTGAAATTGATGTCATTATGTAAAGCCGTCATAAAGAGAAAGTGGCTTGCCTTACATATTATGCAAGATTAAGTCATTTTATATTAAGACTATCTCAAAAACATTCTTTCATAAGTTACACAATATTTGATACCATGTGAATGAATGGATTTTTTGACTTGTTTTATTTAGCTTGTAGTAAATATTAATTTGACGTGATAAAGTCTTATAATAATTATAATAAAAATAATTTATAGCTTTAATATATTTTCTTTTTAATTTATTAATTCTTTATTGCACACATTTTTAAAAATAAAAATACATGTACAAAAGGCTAACGCTTAAAAGCATTCTCTACGGTAGAGAATGTTTTTTAGTGTTTAGCGTAGCGACTCTACCTGCCTGCCTGCTCAAATGGTTAGAATTTTTAACCGACTTCTGTAAGAAAAGGAGTTTATCAATTCGACTGTATTTTTTTCTACAGTATTGTTAAATGTAATAGTAAAGCAAATTAAAAAAATTTTACTAGTCGTACTACTACTCCATTCTGTTATATCCATATAATATTAAGGACTAAAGTTATTTATCCATTAAACGTCGTCTCATGTATCTGTCATCCCTTGATGGGTAATATAGATTATGAATTAAGGCACCCTGATGAAAATATCGATAATATCACATGACAGTAGCCACTGGCCCGACTCAGATTCGTAGAGCTAGTGATGGATAAACACCCTTGTGTGCTTGAAAAGAAACTGCATTAAATCTTTCTAATTTCAAAATATAATTATTTTGCGTTGTTAGTATTCTTTCGAATTAGCAATATATATACAAGTGTAACGGACGGAATAAACCAGAGGACATAGGTTAATGACAATGGGCGAGACGAAAGAGATCTGCCGATACCATAATGTTCTATGCTCCATTATTTCAGGCTCTCCTGCTAAGGATAAAGCGTGAGCTAAAAATTCAAATCAAATCAAAATAAAACTATTACCTATGCAAATGTTTTTATTAATTATCATCAATATGCAGCTTTAAAGATAGAGTTGGTACAGAAGATTATGTAAATAATTGCCAATCTAAATTCATTCACACTTTTACTTTACTATGACTTTTGTAAAGTTAAATAAAAACAAGACATTCTTCTTATAAGAAAATATAGAAGGTAATATGTACATAATATGTATGTATAAAAATACTAAAAAGCTTTTGCTAAGTGCTTAATATTATTTATATAAAACAGCATCGGGAAAAAATCATTTTCTTTTAATGAAAAACAAATATTTTTAATAATAAAAATGCAACTTGACAATAAATTTTTATTTATTTGAATTTGTTGACATGCCATAAAAAAATCTTATATATCTGTGACTTTTTATATTTTATACTGGCAACACTTAACAAAACTACAAATTATGATTTTGTGGCTATTTGGAATTTATTGATGGAAAGCTCGTGGTTTGCCGGTTATTTATACACACGCAAATGTATAATATTTGCGAAAACAATGTGTTAAAACAATTTTTGTGAAGTAATAAATAGATAATTATATTCATTATTCACGATATCATTGTATTCATATTCAAAAAATATGTTTCGATTTTTAGTAATTCCTATTGTATTAGTTTCCTGCCTATTAGAAAGCGCTACTGGTTTGGGAGAAATAATATACGCTGTTAATGCAGGTGGTCCCGCCCATACAGATATTTATGGCATCCATTATGAGAAGGATCCTCTGCAAGGCAGAGTAGGCACCGCATCTGATTATGGAAAACAGTTAGTTATGATAGGAAGAGTAAATTCCAAAGATGAAATATTATACCAAACTGAACGATACCACCATAGTACTTTTGGTTATGATATACCTGCTAATAGAGACGGTGATTATGTTTTAGTGCTTAAGTTTAGTGAGGTTTATTTTAATGCACCCAATATGAAGGTTTTTGACGTGGTACTAAATGGTGATCATACAATTGTAGCAGACTTAGATATTTTTGGTAAGGTTGGACGTGGAGTAGCACATGACGAATATGTACCATATTCCATAAAAAATGGTAAATTATACTACAATGACGAAGAATCTGACATAAGAGGTGGTAAAATAAAAGTAGAATTCATTAAAGGTTACAGAGATAATCCAAAAATCAATGCTTTGTTTGTAATGAGAGGAACAATTGATGAAGTGCCCAAGTTACCACCAATAGTTTGGCCTGAAGCAGAAGCTGAAGAACCTAGAGAAGAAATAGAAGAAAAATCTGCAAAGGCTCATCGTGCAAGTGGCCCCAAGCAGCCTGATCCTTACTCGACAGATGATAACTCTGTGTTAATTCCTGTGTTCATTACAATCGGTGCTTTTATTCCATTATTGTTTTGTCTTTGCAAACTTTAACAAATAATTAAATTAATGTGTTATTTATTGATAATACATATATGTAATATGCTGTAATTTCATGTTTCTATATATCGCAGCTTTGTTTTTATATTTTAAATAAAAAAATATCCTTTGAAAGCTCAAGCCAAATAGTACAAAACAAATGAAAAACTAGTGCCCGTCCCACATAGGATATTACTATATTAAGCACAATTCACTGCACATGCACATATTTTACAAATAAATTATTAAATAACATTATTTAGTTTAATTTTAAGAGAAGTATAATAAAAAGATAACTTCCATGTAATAATCAAGATTTGAAAATTATGTTTGACATTTCTTGAAATTTTTGGGTAAAAAAAACGAAAAGTATTCAATTGAAATATTTATTGCAGTCTTATTATTTACAATCACATTATTGATTAATACACAATTTTATAGTTAATATGGATGCTTTTAACCAATAAACATTTGATCATGGATTTTGATTGCTTTTGTTTTCTCTTCTTAATTTTAATTTATGTGATAATTTCACTAGTTTTAATAACCTGCAAAAAAAAGAATTATTAAACATTTAATATTTATTTTAAGTCTAAACTTGAATTATAAATATATCTTTTTAACTATGAAAGTTACACTTTATCTTTCCTTGTTATCTATACATAATAAAACTATAACTTATCACTGACTAGTATAGTACATGGAAAATATAAGAGAAAATCTATTAACGTAAGTAAGGAACCAAAAACAATTATTTATTTCTGTCTGTGTCTAATCTCAGAAGCGGCTTAACCAACATAAATGCAGTATTCACAAAGGCACACTTCCTTGATATTTAGTGTTAGTTTTATTTAAATCTGTTCATACATTTAAAAAAGGAGCTTATATAAAGTATTGCATGTAACAATATTGTCACAAAATAAGTTTTGTTAATAGTTTTATATTGAATTGCTGAAACTAGGTTTTATTATATAACTATTGTATTTAAAATTATAATAAGTTCACGAACATAATTCAGATGAGAATTAAAAAACTAATATAGAAAGAAAATTAAATATAATAACATTAACATACAATTATAAGAATAGTATATGCTTTAATGTATTCATTAAACATGGAACTCAATTTACATTTAATTACAGTTCCACTGTGATTTGCTCTTATGTTTATTGTAGATATTATTAAATACATTTTCCGCAACAAGCAACTATCAAAGCGGTAACACATTATCGGACAAATGCGATGATTATAGGTTCGATGTTCGATTCCACTGAGACTGACATTCCAAATTTGAGTGAATACTGCAGCAGTGTAGGCAAAGGAAACCTAGAGTTAAGACAGTCCAAGTCCGTTCCGCACTCTCCACCTAATTTTATGAAACGTGTTGAGCGGCGGAACTCAGCGCTGCGCTTTGTCTTGTTATCAGAACGAAGAAAAGAAAATGTTAAATTATATATGTGGGAATCGAACCCACAACCGTCATGTTTACACTCTACACGCTGCCACTGTCCAAGACGACCTTTAGTAAGTCATACTAATTTACTTAGAATGTTGTTAATGAATTGAATAAAGTTTTATTCAATTAAACTTAGTATAAAATTACTTAAACAATAAACATTGACCATGGCCACGCAATAAAACCTTATAAATTATAATATCTATCTATCTTCATAGAAACAAGCCATAAAAATATTATTCGTATTTAGTCGACAAGTGATATCTCTTGTTTTTCTATAAATTAAATAAATTAAAACACGGAAATGTTTTCTCTAACCAAACCAATTTTTTTCTTTAACCAAAAACGAAGATTTAAAAATTTTACAGTTGCTCTTCTACAAATAAAAAAAGACAGTCAAAATATTTTTTTTACTCTTTAAGAAAAAATATACAAGTTATTGAATGTTTTTATTATCTTCTAAATTTATATACTTACGCATTGCCTGTCCCTGTATTATTGAGTTTAAGTTGGCAATTTCCTTTTTCATTTACAACAAAACCCCGTTTACAATTTTTTGCAGTCGCGTTTAACGCTGGTGTAATTGGAGTACTCGTGACATTGAATATCATTAGATTTGTATCAGATATTTCTTTTATTGGATTATTAGTGGAGACATTATCTGAGCTTATCGAGGTAGTAAATTCCTCTGCGTATGATGATGTCGTATTTTCTCCTAACGCTATAGCGGGCACTGAATTATTCAAGGTAGTCTGTATTCTCTGTGTAGATGTGCTCATACCGTTAATCGGTTTAATCGTCGTTCGATTTTGTGGTTTAATTGTGAATTCCGAATAATCGTATGCATAATCATAATCCTGTAAATATAATTAATATTTTTATTAAATGTATTTATTTATATAATGGTTTTTCATATCCAAATCATAATTAAACTTATATTTATAATTTAAATTAAACTCTTTTAATTAATAAAGTAAATATTAAGATTTAATATTTTTTACGAATTTTACTGACACGGAGATTCAATATACATTTCTAAATTCAAAATGACAAGCTCTATCGCTATAATATTTTGATATAAATATTACCACATATTCTTCTTTCTCGCCTTTCATCACTGCAAAGATTTGAACATCCTTAACGTCAACTTGGATATTAAAATCTCCATCTTGCCGCTGATCTATCAGAGATGACTCCCCATAACTTGACAGAAGAAAAACAAAATAAACAAATAACATTTTTGAGAGAAATAAGCTCGTTCCGTTCGAGTCCCGCGAACTTGCACAACTGGCTAAGCATCGTCGCCTGCCGCCCTGCGTGCTTTGTGCTTTAAGTTATTTCCAACAACATAACAGTTATTTCAAGTAACCGTGAGAAGGTCGATAGCCTCCGCTAGTGCATTGCGTTCATTGGATTGCGTAAAGATCGCAAATCTTTAAAAATAGCACATTTGTTCTATTTTTAAATTTGTGTTTCCAAAATAATCTAGTAAAATATTTATCTAGATTTGAAAAAATATTCTATTTTAATGACAATATTTTCTGCCCCCCTTGCGTAGGTTCGTTCTCTTGTACCTACTATACGAATACCTATTTCTTTAATATTATTTAAGTGAAAGAAGAGAAATTGTATTGATTATTTTATTATAGTTACCTCTACTGCTATGAACTCCATACATCGTTATTTCAACTTTTAGGACTTTTATAAAATTTTGCTCATATTTAATAAAAAAAAGTTTAGTTTTTTCATATCTATCTAGGTAAGAGGACATTCAAATCGCTTCAGTTGTACTAGAGATACAGAAAGACAGTAAAAAAATGTTTTATAACTAAGTATACACAGAGAGTTGCGAGAATAAGCCTGTATAATTGTTATAACTGGTTTGCCTACTAATACTTATGGATAGTCCACTCACAAGAAGTCGCAAATCGGGCGTGAGCTAGCTCTGTAGGTATACCATTTTAAAGTTGCATCTCAATACAGTTTTGAAAATGTTATGTAGATAAGTATGTTAAGAAAAACATTAATGATTTTACAAAAATTGATAATATTCATGATATTAATTCTAGAAATAGGCTTAAGCTTAGAGCACCTGTAAGTCGATTGCATCGAATCCTTAAGTCTTTTATGGGACAATGTGCCAAAAAACTCTTTTGACAACTTTTTTAAACGACGACGACTATTTTTCGACGACGTTTATCGATTTTTCTAAAAATACAACAAATTTAGCGAGCAAAATCAAATAAATTCCCAAAAATGTTAAATTACTTAATGAAGCCGTCGTGACGCAGTGGCACAAACGTGTGACTTTAAACACGACAGTTGTGGGTTCAGTTCCCACTTGGGGAAATGAATTATAATTTATAAATATTTTGAAACCAGTCATGGCGCAGGGGCCCAAAGTGTGACTGTTAACGCGACTGGTTGAGGGTTCGATCCTCACTCAGGAAATGAAATATAATTAATAATTATTTACTATTAAATACAATAATTAAATCAATTCCCAAAACACTTATATCATGATTTATTTAATACATCCATTTCAATCCAGAGTTTTGTACCTCAAAAGGAAAAAATCGGAACCCTTATAGGAACACATTGTTGTCCATCTGTCATATACATGTCGCTCGAATAAGTTTCGTTCGTAGAATTCAATATGCATGTCAAATAAAATACGGCGAAATATTCCTTGCAACACAGACCTCAGTTCAATACCAGACCTATCTATTTCACCCCCGTGTATGTTAGCCGATATTCAGTAGTTCAGCAGATATTTCAGAATTTGTGATTTTTTTGAAAAAAATTGGATTCTTGAAAAAAATTGCCAAATTGCCCGACTGGTGAGTTTGCGCTCGTGATTTTTTTCTCAATATAGCTCAATAGCTTTCGTACATTATAGTATTTCAAAACTATCGGATTGTATGTCTTGGAAATAACATGGAAACCAAAATCGTTTTTAAATAAGCTAAGATTGATTTAAATCCTTAGTTGCACTACTTGATGTAGATATACTGTTATCCGGTCTGCGTAAATGCATTTCCCAGCGATAAAAAAAGGTAGGATAAAAAAGGTAAATGATAACACTTAACAAGTGTTATCAAAGTTAATCCATAGACTAAGATTTCTATAATTACGTCATTTTGACGTTTGACACTTGTCATTGTTATTATACGTAGGAATGTTATTATTCTTTATTTACAAAATAGTTATTAAATTCTTACTCTATTTACCTTAATGGAACGACATACAAACTTATGTAGACTATTTTGTCTGCTTTTATTTTATAGACAAAACTCCAAATAACGTATTGTTTGCAAAATGATTAAGTTTTGGAAAAGTGCAGGTTTGTATTTATGTTTCTACATTTTTTATTAGTGTAATAAACTTTCTATCGTTAATTTCCGATTAATTCAATTATTTTCAGCCAAGGGAAAAACTGGCTGCCCAGTACGACCACCCGAAACTCTTTTGGGTGAAAAGACCCATTTTTCTCTCATGGATACGGATCTGCAGGAACATAGCGATGGTATTTACTATTTATATAATGCTAAAGAACATACATTTTATTTTATTATTTTAAATAATGCCCATTATAGTATCAGCAGTCTTATTATTATTATCAATTACAATTTTTTATTAATTTTTGTATTGTTATTTCCAGATAATTTAAATATTTTTGACAAAAAATCTAAATTATCAATAAGTCTATATGACATACTTATTGATAAAACTGCTATTAATTATTTTATGATGTACATGGAAAATATTGGTAAACAAAATCTTTTAAAATGCTGGGTTGAGTTAGAAAAATTCAAATTGGAAACATCATCTGGTAATGTAAATGAAGGAAGACATCCTAAAATAAGTCATACAAAAAGTTTAGATAACCATGCAAATGATAATGAGCTTGAAAAAAATTGTGATAGTTATGTGTTTCATAAATTTGGATGGAAAACAAACACAACTAATTTAAGAAAAACTAAAAGTGAAAGCTCTACAAGTTCTTCCATAGATTTAACAGAAAATTTAGAAATTGATTATCAATTTACAAATGAAAATATCAATGAAATCAGTGGTGTTATGACTGATGTAACTGATAGAGCTATAAGCATATTTAAGAAATATATAGCTTTAGAAGCTCCTATACAATTAGATTTAACTGATGCCATAAGAAAAACAGTAATTTCAAATATTTGCCAACCTGAAGGTGTGAAGGAAGATTGCTTTAACACAGTTTTAGATTCATTATATCAGCAAATAGAGCAAAATTACTTTAGTGGCTTTCAAAACAGTCCTCTCTATATAAAATCTCAGATAGACATTTTAACGAGTGGCTGCATCAATCTTAAGGATATTCTTTACAATGATACAATATTATTTTATTTCACAGAATTCTTAGAACAAGAATCATGCAGCAATTTACTTGAGTTTTTAATAGCTGTAATGCATTTTAGAGACAATTTAATGAATGATAATAAATCCAACCTTGAACCAGCTCAGGGAGATGCCATAGTACTTTATGATAAATATTTTTCCCTTCAAGCAACAAATCCTCTTGGTTTTTCAACAGATATTCGCTTGAAGGTTGAGAGTGATATATGTAGTGAGCTTAACTTAATATATACCTGCTTTGACACACCTTATAAAATTATATATAAAACTCTTAACAAATATGTAAAAACTTTTTTAGGATCTGAGTTATATTATACTTATTTGTCAGAAATGATCAAGTCAGTTGACCAATTGTGGTCCCCCAATTATAAATCACATTCTGACTGTAGCAGTGAATTTAGTGTAAGTACTCGAAATACTCTATTAGCAATGGGTGATCCTCACTTTAGAAAAAAGCGCAATCATTCTGTACCTGATATGACAATTGATTCTAATCAGCTGTATAATGCTGACTCTCTATGGCAAAGAAAAAAATATGATGGTTTAAGTCTAGGTAGGATAAATAGTTTAGGAAGATTTGAATCGAAATTTGAACCTGATCCAGACAAAAAAGACAAGTCGGTGCTAAAAAAAATGGTAAGCAAATTTGTGCCAACTAATACATCCAAAGTAGAAGAGGAAATGGCTTGGCAAATAGCTCATATGATTGTAAAAGATGTTACGGATCTAACCATGGCTCCACCAGAAAATGATCATAATATATAAATGTGTGATAGCAACCATTATAAATAAGTATATATTTTGTAAATATGTATTATAAGAAAATAAATATATAACCATCAATGTTGTTTTTATTGTAAAGTATTCACTGAATGTTTACAGTAGGGAATATGAAATTTCGATGGTAGTTACATAGTTACTGGGTATATAAGGTGCAAAAATAGTACCTAATTTTCGTTAAATTATAAAGCTCTATTTTTTATATTTTTCTTTATAGTAACATTAGGAATGACATTATACATTGCCAGACACTTAGCACGGTGTTAAACCCTTGCTAGACACCTGTTAATCCTACTAAGCTGTACGAGCCTACAAAGATTTAAAAAACACCGATTTTCTTCATATTAGTTATTTAAAATAAAAAAAAATCTACAATCTAATTAAAATTAATAAATCCTTCTTGTACTTTGCTATATTATATTCGTAGGCGCCATGTTCGTAGGATGCGGGGTAGCCAGGTGGAACGTGCCCACCCCAGAAAATTTACTTACAACAATATTTGTCCAAAAAAATTAAAGAAACAACATATTCACGAACATATTTGTTCAAAACTTAAGTCCAGAGGATATCTCGCTCGCGATATACGCTCATGGTAGGCGCTTGTGATGTATTAGGTTTTAGAGGTGTCAGGCAGGGGGTTGAAAGTGCCTTGCTAAATGTCTGGCAATGGATAACCTCATTTCTCATATTATTCCTAAAAACAGAATTTTTTTTTTTTATAATTTAACGAAAGTAAGGTAATATTTTATTTACCTAATAACTGCCAAAGTACCATCATACAAACTTCATATTCCCTTATAGTACTTACTGGCGTTGGGTTGGGTATATACACAGGAACATTTTTATAAACTTTTTTAACTTTTTTATACAAGTTTTATACTTTTTATAAAGAATTTCTGGTTGCTTTCGAAAAAAATAAAGTAACTGTAATATTAAAAGGAGGGACCCTTTAATATTACAGTTACTTTATTTATTTAAATTATTATTGCAATGAAAAAAAAATTGAATATTACAATCCATAAGAACTGATTACAAAAAATAAAAGTGTAAATAATTAAAAAGTGCAAAATTTTATTATCATTTTATAAATTCGTATAGTGTAGATATAAGATATAAAAAAAAGTTATAATGTCGCATAATTATTAATTGCTGGTGGTATTGCTGATAGTGGCAGGCGTGGCGGCTCGGAGCCGAGCAAGGGAGACTGTTCATCTTGAAAATTAAAATCTTTGTGTGTACTTGGATGGGCCGGTCTGAGTTTCTTTTCTACAGGACTCCATTTTCTATATACCATTGCATTTAGTAAAGCCTGCATTGGGTTCAATAGAGCCTGAAAACCACATAACAATTTAATATATGTTTTTTTAGCTTCACACTATATCCCACACTTAAAAAGATACGTAGAGAGAGCTTGAGACTCTACCGTTCGCCATTTTCCGTCAAATTATGGATGCATCACATGTGGTAATAAAAATAATTTTAAAATAACTTAAGACTTCTTAATTTGTTGGTTTTTAAACTTTTGTAACTTGGATGAGTTTAATGAAATGAATAAATTTTATAATCTTTATTGTCCAAAATAAATACTTTTAGATACACTTACCATAATATACCATATAGTAATAATAACTTTAACAGGCATGTTAAACCACATTGTCCACACCAAAACACCGTTAACAAGGTTAGGCAGCCAACACACATAAAATACAGCATTTATTAAAAAGAATTTAAGTCTTAAAGTGTCCACAACTCTTCTTTCTTTACTTGTAAACTGTAAAATCATCAATTTTCCTTATAGCATTATGCATAAAATGAAGGTTAAGCACAAAGGCTGGTAATTTTATGTTATTGTAATTTTATTTAAAAAAAAATACTTTTTAAGAATGGTCTATATAAATTTACCTGAGCCAAAGGTAGCGCTACCGCCATCTCAATATTTTTACTTGCCATTACATATATAATAGGGTTCACTATCATAACCATGGCTATAGGCAAATATGTTGCACAATAGTTTGGCAGTATTCTTAAGAAGGCTGTTGAGATTGATGTTATATTATGACATCTGAAAACAATGCATTCACAAATAATTATGACTAATAAAAAGTTTTGTATTTAATTAGAAATTATGAATAAATTTTATTGCTACTTTTCATGTTTCTTGCTCTTTCTTACAAAATATTTCACATGACAATTATTTATTATTCAATAATTATCTATCTATGTTTATTTATATGCATAAGGTAGATATACTACATAGAGTACCATTTGTTGCAGTATAAAGGTGTCTAACTATAATATATCAGTTGTGGTTACAAAATACAATCCCTTCTTGGATATATGTAATTATATCCAAATTGATCTCCTTGGCTCAGTTTTATTAAGTACTTGAAATAATTAAAGAATTTTAGTACTGTATTAACCAATATTCTCTCTATTTCTTTCTGTCTCTATATTTGACCACCAAATTCCTTAATGGAAGTAGAGAGAAAATATGAGAAAATTATGAAAACATGTTACTTACGTAGCATTTGGAATATATAGTATAGATAAGCCAATACTTGTAGTAGCAGCAGGTAGACCCCAAGCTAAAGAATGATAGAGTATTGGATGTGTATTATTGCCTCTAATTGAGTTCCAAGTATCTATTGCATAAAATAATGTCCAAAACCATGTAGCTGTATAAAAATATTGAGTCCAAGCCTAAAATATAAAGAATACCTATAATAACTTAGTTGATTTTATTACACATATGTTGATGACACATGACATTTCAAACACTTTACAGTAGTAGCAAACTACCCAAATTCAAATAATTTTATTCAAAATAAGAAATTATATGTTTCATTTTTTGAACGTCAAATAATTTGCCACCAGTTCACTAAAGTTAATGCCTCAGACCTGAGAAGAACTGGCGCAAGAAACTCAGCAGGACTTTTTTTTTTAAATAAATTTTATACAAATATATACTTAAGTTTTTGTGACAATGATACTAAAAATGTATAATCCTTATATACACTTAATCAGCTTAAATAGTTTCTTTTAAAAAGAATAGATTTTCTTTTATATAAAAAATATAAATATATTTTTTACTTTTACACAGATTTTTTAATCATAACATGATAAAAAATAAATAAATACTGTAATCAAGAAACTTTATATGTAACAGTTATATAGATATAATGTGTATTTTGTAACAGATATTTGTGAACTTACAGATATAATACTACAAAACAAAACACTGACATCATCATTGGGCATAGGCATAATATTTTTATATTGTAGCCATAAAGATGATCTAACTAAAACACCTGGAAAAAAGCATTTGACATTTTAAAGACATGCAATTTAAATGAAAGATGCACTTATAGTATTCCAAAATAGTACCTAGAGAAGCCAGTAAATCTGCCACAGCTAGCCAGATGATGATATGACGCCCTCGAGTAGTTGGTAAGTTTTGGGCTCTATAGGAGGAATCTGATGTTTTTCTTGGTATTATCTATTTGATTTTTCAAAAAAAAAAGAGACGTTAGACTAATTGTATAGAAAAATATAAAAATAAAAAGTATTTTTATTGACTTAAAATATATTTTTACAAACACTTGATGTTTCTTACCTGATAAAGAGAACCTAAGATACCAATCGACGAAGAAACTAAGCAAACAGTATTATATGATTCTGTATTAAATTCATCCATTATTTTGATTGCTAAATCTTCTTTATTACCGGTATGATGGCAGCAAAATGTTTGAATAGTCGGATCTGACATTTTTACGGAAAATATTTATTGCACTTGTCTAGACGAATGTATTAAAATCAATACTCTGCTATCTGACTGTTTATAAGTTATAAGACATTTTGAAAGTAGTTTGATATTTATTCACTGTATAAATTATGTAAGGTTTATAATGTAAAATTTAGGAAATAACCATACTGAGCGCTCTTAATTTTTAACGAGTTTTATTTTTTAACAATTTTATAAAGTTGTTTAATATAAATCGCATGTTTACTTTATACACTCCGCCAAATGTCAATCTCAAACATACCCTGTTTTCAAAACTTGTCATTTGCAATTTTTTTTTAATCATTTCGCAGCCGCGGATGCGTGTCATTTATACTTATAGTTTCCTCAAACAGCAGGGTAAGCTGAAAGACGAAGGTACGGTCAAGACGTTCTGATCTGTATTAATCAGGGAATTATGGAAGAACATAATCATTCAAATTTCAAATGAAAAATTTATGGATTTTTGGTTTTATGGATTTTTTTCTTACAATAAATAAATTTATTTTTACTGTCACAATTTTACAAGAAATAATTTAATAGGAACTGTAATTGTACACTCAAATACATCAATATATTACCGAGTATTATTATAACACGTTAAAGGTAATAGATTTCTGTAATTAAATTGAAATATTTTTAAATAGAAATAGACTGAGTACGGCGTTGCGTTATACAACCCAATAGGCACTGTCTGTGTCTTCATTCTTTAAACGTGTAAAGCGGGGTAATGAAGTTATGCTCAGGCAAGAGTCGGTTGTAAATGAGGCAATACACAATTTTCTTATACACTACTCATACCAAGTGTAAAAAATGTTTGGTTCACTCAAGTCATGCATATTACGCGCGTTCAATTTGACTCGAACATGTCCACTATTTTATTTAAAATAATATAATATGTTAATATAAATCATACCATATTATCATACAATTTACATATTCAAGTAAAATCCTATTAATGCTAACCTACTTTTTCTAACTGTTCAAAAAATAAGCGGGATGCTTTCTATATTTATGGTCTCTCCTTTGAAGCAAGAATTTTACTATATTCATTTTGTACATAATATAATATTGACTCTGTGAATGACTACATTTACATATTATTACTGCAGTTGATATCTCTTGTTAAATTTGAGTAAAAAGCTGTATATCTTAATGTATAATATTTAAATTTTACTAATGTATTAAATACGAAGTATTATTTAAATAAAAAAAGAAATTGATGTACCAACTTATTTTAAACACTGTTGTAATCTAATTAACGAATGTAGATTTCAAATATAAATATTAATTTTGAAATAATATTTGAATATAAGTAAATGATAATTTATAAAAAAAACGATGTTGAGCATGAATAAATATTTATATTTAAAGATAAAATTACAGATGTGATAATAGTGAAAACATTACTACGTTCTTTGAAAGTGTAAGATTTATATTATGAATTATTCTTAAAAGTTGATATACATAATAAGTGTATATGTTGTTCATCTAATTTAATATATTGTTTACATTCAGTTATTACGATTTTCAGGGTCTTGTAAAGGAACTACGGTAAGGTTGTGCTTTACACTAAAGCAAGGATTAATTGGATCACGCATATCCCCTGATTCTTTAGTACAATTTAAAGTAAATGTTTCGTTGATATTTAAATCAGAATTTGATGTGAGAGCTATAGGCTGATCTCCATATAGTTTATCATCTTGTAATATCGATGTATTATTACTCAGATTTGATGGGTTTTCAACCATAGGCGGCTCTGTGACATTGTTCTCAGCTGCCGAGTTAAGAAGAACTGAACATGGTATGGTAGTCATAAATTCTTTTCCAGCTTTTGTTAATACTGTTACAATGCATTTTGTCGTATCTTCTTTGCTATCACTCATACTTACATCTTTAACGCTCGCATCCGGCGTAAATGAAGTTGCAATTGAACAGGGAATTGCAAGGATTTCTGTAGCATTATCATTAGTTATAGTTAGCGTGCAGTTAACCAAATCACTTAATATGGGATCCACAGCTAATGTCGTATTATTATCTGGTGCAACAGCTATTGGCTGACCTCTATTATCGTAGATGACAGTATGGTGATGGTGGCCGGTAGATCTAGCTAAATTCCATAATGCTAAACCTGTCAACACTGTACCAATTCCAGCGCCTGCAATGCCTACGCCTGTTAATGCGCTTCCAGTTCGACTTACACTTCCGAAATTCCGTCCACTATTCATATAATTCCCAAAATATCCAGGAGTTTGTGAATTATATCCATGGCCTCCGTATCCTCCATTGTTATGTCCAAAGTATGGAGGTGGTGGTCCTTGGGGATGATAGAAATTATTTCCGGAACTTGAATAAGGTGGCGGTGCTCCTGGTTGGTTATGATACGTATTACTATAACTATTACTGGGATAGTTGCTTTGATAAGGTGGTGGAGCTACATTTGACCCGGATAGTCCAGAGCTTGAACCTTGTGGCTTATAGTTAGGCGTATTAATTCCTTGGTATGGCGGTGGTGCAACATTCGAACCTGATAAGCCTGTACCTTGTGGATAACCTGCACCAGAGCTAGGATTGATATTTCCAGAAAGGCTATTAGATGCTGGATATGCATGACTTGGTTGGCTATTCTTTTGCACTGGTGTAAATTGTTGAGATGGAGCATTGCTTCTTTGTATATTTTCTTGTTGAGGTGCCGATTGTTTAGGTTGATTGTTTCCTGACAGACCAGTATTACTTGATGGATAAGAATGACCTTGATTATTTGGTTTGGATTGTCTTGATGAAGACGTTTTCTCTTGCCATCCAAATAGTGAGGGCTTCGGTGCTGATGCCTGGGGATAGCTTAATGAAGTTGGTATCGGTTGTGGATTAGAGTTCTGCTTTCTTCCAGAGCTACGACCAGATCCTGAACTGCGACTGCCAGATAATTTCCTTGCTTCAATGTTACAAATCACTAAAATAGATACCAAAAAAATGGCGTAAAGTGTCTTTTTCATCATTTTTATGTTTTAAAAAAAACCTATAATTTGTTTATACCACTTATTTCTGTACAACTTTAACAAGTGTGATCATATCAATTGTGCGAACTTGTATGATTCTAGAACATAACTGTTGGTCACCTACCCAGGGACTATATGAAATGAAAAGCTATAAATAGAGAGGTCTACCATGTATCGAGGCTACTATTTGACACGCGCAAACAAACACTTTTATTAAATCAATAAAGTTACCACGAAGGTTACAGAATAAGTTTTTTCTAAATCAGAGTATTTTTTTTTCTAATTATACTTAGAGAAAGAACATCACCTAAGCGACAGACGATTTTATGAGCAAAAACATTGAAAAACGAAAACCGATTTCAAAAATATTCTTTATGCACATAAATAACGTAAATAAAAATTAAAACAATAAATAAAAATATTGATACTTTTATTAACTACTTATAATTTAAGTTCCGATACTTTTGGAGTCGAAAACTTTTTTCTATTCCTATTCATTTTGTTAGTATCTATACTAAGTGGGTAATTAGTATAAATAACGAAAACTTGTAATAGGAAAAGGAAAATAAAATTTTGTAGGTAGGTACGTAGAGCAACAACATGCCAAAATTATATCACAATCGAATCAAGAATCGATATTAAATTATAACTAAAATTGAAGAATTTTAAGCATATCTTTTGAAAAATAGTTTCGGTTTCCAATAGTAACGCTTTACCAAAACAGCGGAAGTTCCACTTGCGCTCGTTACTATTGTGAATGCTGAAATAGTTCTTATTGTAATGTTGTAAAATTCAAAAATGAGTACATTATAAATGATTTATCCCCATCTTGAGTCAGAGTTTATCAGGTTCACTTTGTCTTCGAATGAAACGAAGTATTCAAACACGTTAATCATAACTACAATTCAAAATAATAATTTATGAAACATGAAATAAATATGAAACAAATCATTCTTAATAAAATTTTGCATTACGTAAATTGACTTTTTAAATTGATTTATTGTAGTATTATTATAAAAGGCAAGCATAAAGGTATTTTATAACATTGTTACCTTAAAAAGATAGGTGTACCTACATACATCTCAATAAGTAATTATTTTTTTTGCTTAAAATTATATAGTTATATAAAGTACAATTATAAAATATCTTTGCTTCAGTATCTAATCAGTTCTTCTTCTCTATATAAAGAATTTGTATTTCCGTTAAGCTACGATGCAACTAGTCTGTCTGCTGTTGAGTGTTTTTACAATTACTTTCGCACGACACAATCGGATTGAACCAAGAAATATATTCAATATTCCACCCAACTGTCAGCCTAACCAGGAGGTAGATATAAATGGTGTATGTCGCGAGATTTTTCGTAGATACCCTTCAAACCCAGCGTCACCAGTGCATCCGTAAGTTTATTTGTATCTAGTAATTAATTTAAAAAAATCAAATCTTAAAAAAATTAAAATTTTATTAAAATTTATTTTAACTAAACATTACAGACACGTTGTCCTGGCATTGCACTCATTTATGAGAACCAACTGCTGCTGGATAGTGCTCGAACTCGAGCCCTATCCTTATTGGTCTTGAGCAAGCTGTCTTGTTTAGGTCCCATGTGCACTCGGGCGAATGAATTGTTTTCATTTACTGGCTCTGATGAATGACATGACAAAACAAATATTGATTTTTAATTTTTCAGATTTAGTTTTTTAGGCACAAAATCTGGGGTAGGTAGTCCTATTCTAGGGTGGGCACGTACACTTTTCTATACCCATGGGCACTCTGCTCACCCTGCTACAGACAGATACAGTGTGAAACTAAAAAAAAGCATTATATGTATAATGTATATATATATATTATATACATAACATTTTTTGCAGGGCTGCCCAAGAAAATGACAACAAGAAAGTTAAAATTGTCGGTGAGAACAAGAGTTTTAAAGCACCTTCAAGAAAAAAAAATCCAGAACAGTGTCCATGGTTACAGGGCTGATGCACTTGGATTTTGTTTTTAAATTTCGTGTACCTAATATTTCTCTGTATATTTTCTTAAATAATTAAATATATAATTTCCAAAAAGTACTGATAGTTTTTTCTCTATATACCTACATACATAGTCACCTCGAGTGTATATTAAATATTATAAATATATCGTTAAAAAAATTATTAATTTAATTTTATAATTATTACCTATATAGCTACCTACCCGTAAGGTTGTAGTATTCATACTTAAAGCAATGCTGCATTACAATACGCAACAGTGTCTATACAATACGACATAACATTTCTATATAGAAATACTAACAGACTCAGGCGGCTTCGCCCGCTTGAATTTTACGAATATTTATTAAATATAATTATGAAATTATAAGAGACTAAATTTGAAATTAAGATTTATAAAAATGGTTGCCAATTTAAAAAATGTATACAAACTTTCAACCCGTATTTCATCCCTTTAGGGTCAATTTTTTTCAAAATCGCTTCATGCAAAAATAAATGGTGTATCCTCATCTTGGGTCAGATTCACTTCCTCTTCTAATGAAACAAAGTATTCAAAGACATTAGTCATTACTGGAATTCAGAACTACGACTCAAATAATAAATAATTTAAGAAACACTTCGACAAGAAATAAATAAATAATAAAAATTAAAGAGAGATGGTTGCGACACTCGGCACGACGGGACCCAATACATGAACTACTTAGTTAATATTAAAATGATATTAAAGAGATATAGTTTGTATTATTCACAATTAACTATGTTATTTATGTGTACTGCCATGCATATTTCAATATTATATTTCTCTTTCATAATTCACGGGTCCAAAAGAACCCGGTCCTTTGAAAGGCTTGCGTGGCGACACAGGTCCAACACGTAGAGGCCCCTTAGAGGCCTTAGAGAATATATAAATGTTTTATTGATACGAATCAGTATTATTGGTCGCCAGAGTATTGGTCGCCGGAAATCTAAACCAGGACTGTGGAATGAAATGTGGATGGACTGGCTACTGGGCTATTGAGTGAGACTAACGGACGTCCGCCCTTACAATAGTCTCAAATTACAGTAGTCTCAAGTAGTTGGCGAACAGTGACTCGCCTCCCACTAGATGGGCCCCCACAAAGCGGCGTAGTCGGGAGCAACATCGACGTGGTCGGCTAAGGGTGTAGTGAGGTGCGCACCGGTTTCACCATTAC
The DNA here is from genome assembly GCA_016802625.1 of Heliconius numata. NCBI lineage: Eukaryota > Metazoa > Arthropoda > Insecta > Lepidoptera > Nymphalidae > Heliconius > Heliconius numata. The sequence goes on along the minus strand of JAEBDU010000001.1, from coordinate 2,908,128 downwards.
GAGGTGCTCGTGAGCGGGTTTTTCACTATTACGCAGCTTGAGCACTTACACCCTTCCGAGCAAATAGCTCAGCGCTCCAAAAAATGAAAATATATACCTAATATTGTTAGAAATCGGTTAGCGTTTTTAAAAAAAAAAACACGATAAAACACATACCGTCTATATGTTTCCATTGCACTCGGATAGAGGTTCCACGTAATTACAATAAGTGACATGTATCACTCAATAACAATACTACACACTAGATACCTTCTAACCAGGGCTATCGTCTACAAATATTTTTTCGAACCCACAACCATCGCGTTACAGTCACACCTTTGTGCCGCTGCGCCACGACGGCCTAAAAAATAATTCTTAATAAAATTTTGCATTACGTAAACGATAACTTTTATTATTTATATAGTATTGTTAGCTATAACTTGATTTTTATGTTATTGTTACCTAAAACAGGTAGGTGTACCTAGGTGTCAATAATTTTTTTTTTATACATAGGTATAGTTTTTAAATATTTTTTCTTATTTTTACATACTTTGTTATTATAGTAATACTATTGCTATTTGTTAGTTAATATACTATATACAGCACATTACAGCGTAGGCAGAAAGACCTAGTGTTGAGACACTCCGTTCCCCACTTTCCGCCGAATTCTCAAGTATTTGCGTGTTGAATGAATGGGCGAAACTTAAAGAACGCGTTTTGCTTCATTACCAAGGCGAGGAAATGAAAATATTAAATATTTCAAGGAATCGAACCCATAACAATCGCACATATGTGCCACTGCGCCAAGACGGCCCCTAATATATGATTATAATAATGCTATTGTGAATAACATTTTAAGAACTTTATAGCATTTGTAATGGTAAAATCCACTACTAAAACAGACTAAGGAAAAACCAAGAAAATAAACACTAAAACATTTTACTATATATAATATTGGTGCAGTTTACCTTCTTTTCTCACGAAGAGAATAACTTAAAGATACAAAAATACATGTTAAATTGTTATTTAAAATAATAATAATAATAATTTTCTTAGTTTTGATTGTTTAACACAATGAAAATCAAATAGATAACGTATCACACACAATAATTGAATTTATCTTTCTACTTTAAATTATAGATAAAGAACAATTATAAAATATCTTTGCTTCAGTGGATAATCAGTTATTCTTCTGTACACAAAGAAATTGTATTTCCATTTAGTTACAATGCTACTAGTTTGGGTATTGTTGAGTGTTTTGCCCATAACTTTCGCAAGACCGGGACCGGGGGGCCTAAAAAATGTAATAACTGTTCCACCAAATTGCCCAAGTGGACAAGAATGGATAAACGGCCAATGTCGCGATGTTTGGTCTAGATCCCTTTCAACTCCAGCAGCACCAATTAATGCGTAAGTAAATTCTTGTCTAGTACGTAATAAGCATATGAGTATTCGTGAGAACTATGTTAGACTTTATATTATATGTTGTTTGTTATTTTAATGAAAATTATTTATTGTCACTCAAAATACTTAACACAATTCCATAAAACCTTTTATGATTTAGCTTTATATTTGTCCTATCCTGAATCCTGATGACCACTCAAGGATAACTGAAGTAAAACTTTTTTAGCTCCATCTATATTTGATGCTTTTTCCTATTGTGTGAAAGAAAGAAAGTGTAATGACAACTAGGATATAGGATATAGATTTTACGCGGCAAATTCTCTTTTTCTTCTAATTTAAACGTACCAAGGATCTACATTGATTGACATTAGTAATTTCAATACAAATAAACGAAAAAAAAAATTAAAAATAGTTTTTTCAGAAAAAAAATATTACAAACTTATATTTGTAGTTCACTGTTTAATTCATATAAAATTAGTGCATAAGCTCGCTTAATTGAGTTAGTAAACTTTTATAAATTGCAATTCCGTTGACCTATAATCCTAAATTTAGAACTGAACCCTCAGTGGCCGTCACCGACTCGCACGTGACCGAATATTTTCCAATATAGGTATTTTTTCCTGCTGTTGATTTTTAAATGCATTATATTAAACAGGCAACTGAAAAGAATTAATTTGATGTACAAAATATTGAACCTTATTTTAAAAAAAAAAAATTAATGCCCAAATTAATTAATTAATATAGATTTAAAATCTTCAACACAATTCATCATCCTTTTCTACTGTTTTCACTTAGAATCATGTGACTAACTAAATGTTATATTAAAGTAATAAATTATTTTATTCATCACTTAATGCTCAAAGAAACAATCTCCACTTGTCTAATTTTTACAATTATAATAATAAACAATTAATCAAATATCATTTAATCATTTAATCAAAAAAATAAGGAACCATATTTACTGGATTAAATTAAAGAAATTGTAATGGGAGCCGTCGTGGCGCAGCACATCGTCTGACTATAAATGTTACGGTTTTAGATTGCATTCCCACTCGGGAATGAATTATTTTCATTTTCCCGCTCTGGTAACAAAACAAATCTTTTTAATTTTTTTCAAATTTTTCAGGCTTAATTTTTTGTAGGCAAAATTCTGGGATATGCACGAACCAATCGGCCCCTCTGTCCCATTTTTACGTCCATGGGCGTTCCCATCTGCTCATCCTGCTAAATGCGGGCTAAAAAAAAATTACTTATATATATTTGTATTATTTTTTACAGGGCCGTGCAAGACAATGACAACAATAAAGTTAAAATTATCGACCAGAACGAGGATTTGACTTCAGTAAAAAACATAATAAGCGTTCCATCTCAGTGTCCTATTGGTTACAAGCCTGATGCTCTTGGAATTTGTCGAAAAGTTGTAGATTTTACATTGATTTAAATTTCGTGTACCTAATGTTTTTCCATGTATTTTCTTAAATATTAAAATATATCACTTACAGAAAGTACTGATCGTTTCTTTTCTTCTATATACATGTACTTCTAGTGTACATTAAAACATACAGGATGCCCAGTATAAAATTGTCCAAATTTTGGACTCCAAAATGAAACTGATGAGCTGGTGAAATGAATTTAATCGAAATCGGTACTGCAGTTTTTTCGTATTATTTAGCAAAAATCAGAGCAGCAAAATGTCAATATTTGTGATTTTGGCCGTTAAATTTGTGGTTTAATCTGAAATTTTATGAAAAATCACAAAATTTGATATATCTCCAAAACTAGGAGGGTTTCACTTAATATGAAATTTCATATTTCAGTTAGAAATTATCTGAGGAATACCCTAGTCGTAAGATTGTAATTGTACTTAAAGCAAAGCTGCATTACAGTATGCAACAGTTACAATACGACACGGATATAATAACATATCTATACACAAATATTACAGGACCTTATCCTGTACCTGATCGTAATTAAGGAAAGGTGATATTTTTGTGTCACGTGTAATAACTATACAATTAAAATAAAATTATGTTAATGTAATAATATTACTCCAAAAAAAGGTGTATTTCCGGTATGTAAATTATTTTTTCAGCTCATCTCAAAGTTAGACAAATTACGTATGATATAAAATATATAAGTTTGAAACAGCCTGATAAAAAAAATTTTGGCCAACAAAGATTATTATTGACACATTTTAGTGATTGCTTATAGTAATAAAATAAAAAAAAATTATAGATTAAATAAGCTTCAACATAAAAAAAACATTTTTGTATTAAATTCTCTCTAAATAAAAATACCCTTATCACGTTCACAGATTATTAATCCAGGTAACAGCTGCCAAGCTCCAATGACTTTTGTCACTGTCATCAACGACGATATAATAATATGTCATATTCAGTAAAAGTTATAACCAGGCCCGGTCGACTTCCTAAGGAGCTTGGGCGACATACCTAACTTGGGACCCGGTATTGCTATATTAATGTAAAACTACTAATTAGTAATTTTTATAAGAGTATTTTTTTAAGAATTTAATTTTAATTCACGATTAAATTACTTAATGTTTAATAAATAACTTTCTTTATAATATTTCATGTAAGCAAGGCACCGTGATAAAATGTTTTTCGATATGAGAAACAGTTTATGTAACCGGTATTTAAAGTACAGTAGTAGGATTATGTTTTGATATGGCAATGGTAGCATTAGCATTTGCAAATGGCGAACATACTACTGCGACTTAAACAAGCAACCTGTTTTTAGCATTTCTGTTGTATTTTATATTTAGATTTCTATTGTTGTTCAGTTGTTCTCTCTGTTTGAATATTTGGATCTAAAGTACGGGAGACAATTTGAAAAGTAGATGCCTCAAATGTTCCCTCGTGAAGATCCTGAAATTTCCAATTCACACCGGTAAGTAATCATTAAGTATTAACTTCTCTAGATAAAGTCATATCTTAAATGTTGTACTTTTTCAGTTGTGAAACTTGGGCCAAGTTTTGCGTCCCCGAAGGCCTATGGTATTCTATCGATTTTCAGAAAAAATGTATGGTGAACATAGAATGTTATGTTGCCACCATTTTGAAAGGGCTTCATTTGTCAATTTTATTGAAAAAAAAATACTGTTTAGAAAAACTGTTCTATTTATGTACATATTAATAATCATACATTGGCAATGTATTTTCATCCAATTATATTTTATTTTCAGAATCAGGTAATCAAAGATTTTAATTTTCCACTGAACAACCAGGGACATCACATTTTCCTGCAAATGTTATACCAGGACCGTTGCAAAGAAGGGTATTGACAAGTATTCAAATGGTAATTCAAGTATATTATTAATTGACACTGGTTCACTTGTAATGACAATATATTTAACTTAAAAACCTATCATAATAAATAGCCTATCTTATGGTAACAGTGAAAAAAACCTAAAACAGATAGATATATACGTAAAAATAAAATATTAAATATTAATTAATAATTTTAAAACGTAAACACAGATAAATTTAACAAAATACTAATAGTTACAACTAAAATTACATTAATCTTAAACAATTTCTTTAATTTTCTTTTAATTGCTTAATCAAGAAGATTCATCTAACAATGATATGTTGATTTTAGTTTCTGTAACCTGACCTTTATTACCTCTTGTTATTTTCAGGATTGCTACCTGGAGAGGCAACAGTCACTGCAAATTTGGGATTTACATGGATAAATTGTTTAGCTGCTGAAATAATGATTCTGCAGATCGAAAGCCACACCAACATGACTGACAATTCTTCATTTGATGAAAATGTATGCCTTTTTTCTCTAACTCAATCATTTGAAGAAAATGTATGACTTTTTTGAAAATTGCACATTTGTCATAGCTCGCCCCAATGCAAGCTTTGTGATTCAGTTTTAAAATTGAAACATACCGATAATATATATACACACTATACACTACACCTTACACACTTTTATACACTTTTATGGACTTCAAAGATTATGATAATGCTAAAAAGAAGTTAAACTATGTATCTGAAAAATTTTATAAGATTTTATGTCTTGAGAACTGTGCCACAATCTGCAATAATTTATACGAAACATTATCATATTCTTTAAACCTCAAAAAACTTGCAATATGCAAATTGGAAATAGATGTAAATTTTAGTTTTCTTGCCCAATGTGAGGAACATCTTAAAGAAAATGTTGATTTTATATGTAATAGTGCCTTCCACAACAGTAAAAAGATTTTGTTTAGTTAAAAATAAACAATTTGCAGATTATCAGAAATTGTTAAAAAGGAAAATAGATATATTAAAAATAAGTAATTGTATATTAATGTTAGATTTAATTTGACCAACACTGTATTAAGTTCATTATACCTACTTTATTAATTTATCTTTGTCTGTAATTTTTTTTAAAAAATAAATTCAATAACACAACAATCAAGTACAACTGCCCACAATCTTATAGGTTAATAAATATATAAATTATATATTTTTTGCAGATTATGTTCTATTTAACTTACAAAAAAAATTTAATTTTTATAAGTCTTTTTTCTTTCTTTTAGTTTGTCTTGTAGCAATGTTGTAATCTTTAGCAGTATATTTTAATTGTTTTGCAGAAATACTGTTTGTGTAAATATCATTAAAACAAATGTTTATAAGCAATAAAGAAAATGTAAAATGTTTATTAGTTTTATTTCTGCATTTATTTTTTATTATTGTACTATATATAAATTATTCACTCTTTCAAAATCATTTGGAAGTATTATTACATAATTTAAATAATAACACTTCCAAATGATTTTGAAGGAGTAATAATTCTGGCTTTTGAATAAAAATCGATTTAAAGCCAAATTTTGAATTTCCCGCAACTACGTCGTACTACGTCGTTCGTTGGGCTTGCTAGAGATGGCAGCAGCATCGTTTTGTCACCCATTTTTTAGTATGAAGTGAACATTCTTTGAGTAAATGTGTTCTGTGGTTATAACCAAGAAATAATTATTTGACTTATTGACTGTTGACACATCATTGCAATATTATTCATTTTTCTACTTAGAAATCACTTTAACTCTAAGTTTTAAGTAACTTAATGTATCCAAAACCATAAAATACTTTCAATTAAACTTTTCATAATGGTATAATCAACTATTATTTCACACATCATCTACGATGTATGTTATAAATATTAAAAAAAAAGTATTTAATTAAATTGTAATCATTAAAATCTTAAAGAAAATAAAATGTCCGAAGTCAAAGGAACAAAAGCTTTAGAGCTATGGTGTAAACGATTAATAAGAGATTGTCCTGAAGTGCAAATAGATAATATGACAACATCCTGGAGAAATGGAATGGCATTTTGTGCTCTTGTTCATCATTTTAGACCAGATTTGATGTAAGTATTCCATTCATTTTTGTTGAGATTATGAATTAGTCAAATTTATTAAAACATGTACATCTTCCAATATTCTAGAGATATATCAAAATTGAAACCAGAAAATATTTATGAGAACAACCAGTTAGCTTATAGTATTGCAGAAAAACATTTAGGAATTCCAGCTCTTTTGGATCCAGAAGATATGGTAGAGAATGAAGTACCAGATAGATTATCAATGTTAACATATTTATCTCAGTTTTATCAGCGTCTTGGCCATACTGGTATGTTTTTAGAATGCAACTTCTACTATCTATATATTTTTTTTTTATTATTATTTTTTATTTATTATTTGTAGCTTTTCTTATATTGCTACACACATTGTAGCTTTTTTTATATTTGTATTCTTTTTTAGCTTACTGTTTTGTCTGCTTTCTACTCTAATTGACTCAAAATGTGTTGTCTGTTGTGTTTCGAATTGTAGAACTCAATGCTGCCATTTTGTCAGCACCAATAATTTTAATTTCCCTACAAAAAAGGGGGTAAATAATTTGCCCCCCTGAGTAATTTGAACCCACAACAACTATATCATTTGTAGTCAGATGCTGTCCCACTGTGTTTTAATGACTTGGAAAGTAATCATAATATAAAGCTTATATTTTAAATTTCAGTGAATACCAAAGTATCAGAAAGTGAGTCAAAAGTAACCTCCTCACCACCAAGTCATGGATCAGTTAGTATTTTTTATTATAAAAAAACACTTTTATATTATTTCCATCTGTATGTTTGTAGCTTCACTTTGCACTGCCCTTTTGTAATGTTACATCTATGTCTTATGTTCTATTTCTTTTATTCACTCTTTTAGACATCCATGAAATTTGGAAAAGTGGCTCTTGATAAATGTGCCGCATGTGGATTGCCTGTATACTTGGCACAGAGGCTCATGGTTTCACAAAAGCTCTACCATAGGAGATGTTTTCGTTGTTCCAAGTGCATGGGACATTTGAACCCTAAAAATTACCATGTTATTGATTCCAACAACTTTTCCTGTGATTCATGTAAAAATGAGAAATCTCTACCAAAATTTAATAATAATCATCAAATAGGAATGCTGGCATTTAGTAATGATGTAAATCCTACCCCATCTGTACAGAATGAAGAATCTGTTAATCAAAAAACTAAGACAAGGCCACAGTCAATATTAGGTGAGAATGAACTATATACTTTTCTTTGTACTATGCTTATTTAAACTTTGTTTTTTTATCTATTGTATGTGCCTTCTTAATTCTTTTTTTTTTATGCTTATATGTTTAAAATCTTCTATGGAATGAAATTTTAAATAATCTCACAAATGTCTTCACCTTTTTTATGTAGTAGTATAAGTGTATATATATTATATATTAGTAATTTTATAAATGGAATATATTTTAATATTGTGAAACTTTATTAAAATTATATAATATTACACATTTATATATTTAGTGCTGAAAATGAGATATCAGCTTAGTACAAATTACATTTGTAATTGCAGAAAAAATAAATTTATTTGAAAAAAACATAGAAAAAGATACAAACATTGAAAATAAAGTAGCCAATATTAGTTTAAAAGAAGATTTTAATGATAGCTATAAAGATGTATATAAATTAAATGATAGTGAAAAATTTTGTAAAGACATTGGAAATACGGAAATAAATAGTAAAGACATTAGTGAAACTTTGGAAGAAGCAGATGATAGTTTTTTAGATAATCAAAATATTGTAAAAAATGTCCCTGAAAAGGTCTATAAGAGCAACAAAGAAAAATTAAATTTTTTACAAACACTTTTAAGTGATAACACTTTAGATGTACAAAATGCTTTAAACGAAATGGTGGAGCCTGCACAAATCGACAGTCATGATAATGCACATGACTCTCTTATTCAAGAAAACAATAAATTACCTTTAAACAAAGAAAGCGACAGCAATATAACTGATGATAGCAGAATAGCTTTAGAAAATGGAACTACAATAAATACAGATAGTTCTGAATTACAAACAAGTGATGTAAAATCTGAACAAGAAATTAGTATAACAGTGCCGCCTAGAAGGAAAAAACAACAAATGATTGATAAGAAAACAGAAGTTAATGATATAAAAACACTACCTGAATTAAAAAAGGATTATCCAGTTCACTTAAATCCGTTTTCGGATGATGAGGATGAAGTAAGTTTTTTCAGTCAAGCTAACATAGAGAGAGCTATGATTGATTTTGCTGTTAATGATACTGTTTGTTACATTGTTAATTTATATGAATATTAATATCACAGCTCTACCTATGTGTTAAAGCATGGCAATAGTATTAAAAGAGGGTTATAATGCATGCATTTCTATTTAGCATGAACAGGAAGAGCCTAGGAAAATCAGCACAAATCCCTTTGGTAGTAGTGACGAAGATGACGAAGTACCACCGATGCCACCTAAAATCTCCATTGGCCAGACATCAACGCCGATGTATGTTTTTTTTTATTAATAAAAAAATTAAAATCTTTTTCCTTACTTGCTATAAACAATATTTTACTTTTCAGAAAACGTCACATTAAAGCTTATAATCCGTTCTGGTCTGATGGTGAAGAACCATCAACAGATGAAGAATCAGAAGATAAAAGGTAATGTTGGCTAAAAAATTTTTTAGCTTCACGCTGTACCCCGCATATAGCAAATTAAATTTAACGAATTTGAGAGATATTGCGTACTGGGAGCGAAACTCAGCTCCGTGCTTTTTCTCGTTACCAGGACGAGGAAATGATAAAAAAAATAAAATGAAAAATTGAAAAACTAAAAAGAAAATGTTGTGTTATATTATAAATTATATTGTACGATTATTCTGGTTAATATTTAGTTTTATTATGCTTTTTCTCGTGGGCCATAAGCTTAAAATATACAAGTTCTTTTTAACCATATAACAGAAAAATATGTAAAATATAATAAGTATTTCTTAATCTTCTATACAACAATTTATGTATTATCACAACAATTGTAAATTTATAAGCAGTTCGAGTATGCACAAATCGCCAATAACGGCAAGTACGCCTAATTTGGACGTGCCATCAAGTACGCCGCGCCGCAGGAAGCCCAAAGCACCACCGCCACCGCCCTCCATAGCGGAGCACTTGGACCTGCCCTCTACGTCCATGGACGATGTGGCCAGCATATCCTCATTTAGCTCTCACACCTCGACTGTACATTCAGACCAGGTAAAAAAAAAATATATTATTAAGGTATACCATATAACTCCTACACAAATTCTAATTGCCCAAGGCATGTTCGTCTGCAGGTACTGTAGATAACATCGGAAAGATTAACGTTCAGTAATATATCATATAGCCTCCTTGGATAAATAAACTATCCAGCCCAAAATAAAATATCAATATGGATCAGTAATTTCTGAAATTAATTTGTTCACCCAAACAAACTCTTCATAATATTAGTACCTATATGTACATGAAAAAAAAAAAAAAAAAACAAAAATACCTCTTCGATGTTGAATCCCTTGTCCTGGTCCCTCGAAGGCCATGGGTGGCCAAAAATCTATCTTAAGCAACACTACCTGCTGATCCAATAGCTAAGCAATAACATTTTAATATGTTAGTCGAGTCATTTTATTATTTAGTCGATTACTGAAACTACTATCCGTAAATATTTTGTTGTCTCAAGCCAATTGCAAATATTTAGATACCTCTTTTTTAGGCTTTTATTAGAGACTCGTCATGACGTCAACGATCACATAACGGCGCACTACTCTGTCTACTATAGTACCTAATATAGTTAAATGTGTAAGCGAGTAAACGCGACGGTGGTCGGTTCAATTCAATTCAAAGCAACAATAGATTGTTCCCAGGACAGCGAAGATTTTTCAATTTTTTTTTTATTTGACCTGAAAAAAATAAAATAAAAACGGAGCTACATCAGCACTCAATATGTCACAGTGTTGTCGGAATATTGGTATTGAACGGTGGGATGTGTCACTACGGTCTTAACTATCATAAAAAACATACTATTGTCGGTGTCATTGAAGAATTTATTATTATTTTGTTGTCTTTTTTTTCATTAGAAAGCTGTTCTTATAATGAATAATAATTAGATATCATTCATAAGAAGTGAAAGGCTGCCAATTCTCAATAGGTTTATTGTTGCAAGTCAGAGGCATATATTGCAGTAACAGTTGTACCTATTCGATTTTTTCTAAGTCTTTATGGATATCTTTATTAAAAAAAAAATTAGTACACTCCGTTTTGCGTTTTTCATCCTTTAAGATAGCTCTCTGTGGGTCCATTTTAAAAAATACTATTGCTAGAACTATTTTATAAGGCCGTCGTGGGACAGCGGCACAATGGTGTGACTGTAACGCGACGAGTTGAGGGTTCGATCCCCACTCGAGGAAGTGAAATATTTATTTATGTTTATATTTCCATTTCTTTGCTCTGGTGTCGAGGCAAAGCGCTGCGTTGAGTTCCGCCACTCAACACGTAATGCCTTCAGAATTCGGCGGAAAGTGGAGGACGCAGTGTTTTACCATTAGGTTCCCTCTGCCTGCCCTACTATGTGCGGGACACAGCGTGAAGCTACAAAAAACTGAATGTCCTGACACTCCCGTTTTCTGCTTTCTACCTTTTTTTCAAATGGAGATTGACTCCATAACCATTAAGTTCATAATCTACATAATTAAGTACTAGTTTCACCATAGATAAATTTCAAAATGTAATACTAAAGCAGACATTATATTGTTAAAGAAGTCCTTCGGCAAGTCTACTCCAAAATTAAAGAAGAGACGACCAGCGCCTACGCCTCCCGACAGTCTCTCCATCTCTAATGTGTCCGGTTATGGAGGATCTGTTGAAAAGGGCGTGGATTCTATAGGTGTTCGAAACACATCTGACGGTAAGTTATTTTTAAACTTTTATGTTAAAATTTCATTTTATTATAATATTATTATGGTGCCAAATGTAAACGTTTTAAAAATGAAGTGCGAACTAATATATTTATACTTCACCTCGGTTCTTCATTTAAATTTCCAAATATACGAATGTTATTTGAAATTTTATAGATACAATAATTAATAAAAATTTAAGACTTTTAGTTAAGTAAATCATGTGATACATTTAAGATTTAACTAGGGTTACCTGATAACTCCTCTATATTATATTTAAATTATACACTTTAGTTGTAGATAGAATTGCATATATTTGTGATAACTATTATTAATCTGTAGACTGTGATAATTAAACAATAAAGTATACAGTAAAATCTAATCAAAATATTAATCTTGTACTTACTATAATATGCACTATAGTCGTATTTAAATGGGATTAAATAAAGATAAACAATATACATAGGTAGGTACTAATTTGAAACAGGGCCTAATCTCTGATTCAACTATCAGAGAGTAATTAGGACAGCAATTTAGAAATTTACAAAGAAGATTTTTAAAGAAAAAGCTATAAAGATAGAGCAATAAAAAGTTTCTTATATTTGCAATAGAATTGCAAATATAAGACGTGGCGCAGAGGGGCACAAACGTGCGACTTTAAAAGCCGCAGTTTGTTGGTCCATTTTTTCAATATTTCCAAAAAGGTTTTAAAATGAATGGAGTGTCTTAACACTAGGTCCCTAGCTTGCTTCTAACTACATTGCTATGCGCGGGCTACAGCGTGGAGCTTAAAGAGAAATGTATACGTGACACTGTTTTAAGGAATGTATAGTTTCCGTTTCGTCACATATATTGATATCATTTATTTAGATTTCGCTTAATATATAATATTGCAATTACTTACGCAACAATTAACAAAATATTTTTCTGCTTTACGTCGACAGTCGATGATATCAATTATCTTTGGTAAATTTCAATAATAATCAATTAATTTACAACTTTCAAGTATTGTAAATTAGATTGTAGTATTACAATAACTTACAGTAATCAATCAACGATCTAACAGACGATAAGTAAATATTCTTTTATTGTATAAGTAATAAATTGTATTTTATGGTTGAATTTATCTTGTGGTTCACTTTAGTTTATTTCTTTTACTAGATAGATAGATAAATTTCTTTATTGCTCATATACAGGGAAAAGAAAATATAGAACAAATAGAAACATTTACATTTAAGAAACTTAACAGCTGTCATTCACATCTAAATCACTTTAGTGATTGGTTTTTTTTATAGTTATTTTAAAAAATAAATTAATATAAAATTAAATTCAAAACTTATTAACTATTTGTTACGTTTGCGGCAAAGTATGAAAATGTCGAAGATATATATAAAGAATATATATGTTTATCTTCACTCTTAAGATTATTGATTTACATAGGACCCTGAAAATGTTAACACAGAAAAGGATTACATTTACAATATATTAAAAATACATCAACTAGAATTACATATTAAAAAAATACTTATGTTTATTATTAGCTTTTGTATTACGGTTTACAAATAAATATCGTTACAGGTGTGCGTCGAGTAAAAGGCCCGGCTCCAGGGCTCCCGCTTCCAGAACGAAGGGAAGTCAAAATGCAGATGTCTGTGGAGGATCTGCAGGTTCAACTGGACTTACTTGAAACTCAACAGCTGGGATTGGAGCGTCAGGGCGTACTCATTGAACAGATGATACGGGATAAGTGTGAGGGTAAACTTCATTTTGCACTATTATTGCTGTTCACGCTTATTTATTACAATGTTTTACTTTTTTGAATTGCAAATTTGCTATATTAAGTATACTTGTATAGCTACATGCACTTTAACTCCTGCATATAATAGAAGTCCTGCACATCTGGAGTAGTATCTTACTGAAAAACATTCTTTTTGCTTTTAAATAAATAATTACAGCGACGTTTTACAGACTTAAATCGTCTCTTAAATTTAAGTCTGTAAAACGTCGCTGTTTAAAAAGTTTAAAAATCAAAAAAATGGTATAGATCCTTTAAAATATCTAAACTTTAGTTTAATCTTACAGTTGCGATTTATTTAAATTTGTTATTTATTTATTTTTTTCTTATAGACTTTGTATTTCTAAAATCCTTCATTGTTAAATTGGCACAAAATATAAAAAATATAATATCTATATACAAAATAATCAGTACCAGATAGGAAAACAAAGAGAAATAAGGTGTTAATTATTATTTTTACATCATGTTTTTATAAAAAATGACACCATGTTTACTTGCAACAATTATTTTATATAGGACCAGAAACCCCTATTACTTACTTCAATACTTTAAATAAATATCCTAGTACAATTAATTTTTTAGTAAATTTTATCTCTTGCTTTGAACGTAAGATGGCAGGTACATTACCTTGGTTTGTTTTTTATTATAATAAGAAACTACTGTATATAGTGTCAAGTTTATTAGCCTTTGTTATAATAGCATTCAAGTGCCTCTATGAATAACAATCACATAGCACCAGCACGACCGCATAGTTCGTTCCTCATTGTCACTGAGCCTCACAGCCAGCACGTGCATGATTCACGTAAATGGAAGACGTCACGATTTACATACTAATATGACATATTACAAAATTTCCTTTAACAGATTCCTGCTTTTGATATACCTAATTAGATAATGGGTTTTTTTGAACGTATTACAATTGTTGAGTGTAATTAATATCGAAAATATTTAGATTAAGCGTGATTCATTATATATGCTTACATATATAATCAATCACGATTTATATATGTAATTTATATAGAAATAAAGTTATTTCATAATACTTTAGCACATGCCTGTGATTCGTCTGTGCACCGTCTTATCGTAGAAAATAAATATGTTCATAAGTAGGTATTTACATATCAACGTACGATAAACTTTGTGTTATCTTATTTAAACTTAAATCTTTATTGATAACTTTCATTGGTTATGTTTTGAATAAACAAATATTAGATGTGTTATAGAACTGTATCCTCCCATACTAAAATAAATAATATCCCTATGTAAATAATGCACAGTTTGATTTAAAAATGTAGTGATATACTCTATGTAATGATATACTCATGTAGGTAATAGTTTAGAAAAATGCACATTTTAAGAACAGGTCATTTAATACTTCCTTATTTTAAATAATGTTTTATTAACTGCACTTTTATCGAAATCGTATACTGGTTATTTTCAAAATGTATAATCAAATAAAAATTATATATTATTTTATAAATTATAAGGTGACGATGGACCAACCGCGCCTCAAGAGGAAATAGAAGACCTCGTCATACAACTATGCGAGCTAGTCAACGAGAAAAATGATCTATTCAGGAAGCAGACAGAACTTATGTATATGTAAGTAATTAACAATAGATTTCCTTATACAAATGTTTTTATATTTCTATTGCTTCTGCCTGCTAGTGTACATGCATATTAGTGTAGACAGATGGAACCTAGTGTTAAGACACCTCGTCCCCCACTTTCCACCCAATTCTGGAGCCATTGCGTGTTGAGTGGCGGATTTCAACGCCGCTCTTTGCCTCCTCTTTGTTACCTGAGCAAGAAAACGAAAATATTAAATATCCTCGACAGGGAATCGAACGTCAACGAACAAACTGTCGTGCTTACAGCTTTTGCCTATTCGCCACCAGAGGCTGCAAATCAAATTTAAATAATATTTGTTTTACTAATCGGGATAAATCGAGTTTGGACGAAAGTTATAATATAATAAGAACGGCTATGTTCCTTGAACGGAAATAATTGTCTGCTATTAACAAGCTTTAAGAAAACAAGCAGCATTTGTATTTCATTTAGTAATTATACTATTATAATATAAAAAATATTTATAAAGGCCAGGTTTGATGACTATTGTACATACAAACGTTATTTACCACTTTATTGCTTTAGAATTTAATAGTTAGGTATAGGTATTTATTTACATAATAGGTAATACTGGATGAAGATATCGATATGTCGTTTGACCTTTAGAAGCAATGTCAATATCTAGCACATCAAGGTTTTGCAAATAGTTAATAATTAGCATACATACTATACATAGTACTACACTTATATATACATTATATTCAATATTTAAAATTTCCTCGCTCTGGTAACGAGGCAAAGCGCAGCGTTGAGTTTCGCCACATAATACGCAATGCTTTGGGGGAAACGAAAATAAAATGAGGAAAGGAAGTTTCTTAACGGGAACGGAGTGTCTTAACACTAGTTTCCCAAGTTCAACCTGCGTCCCTTGATATGTGCGGGATATAGCGATAAACAAAGCGTAACGACTTTTGTTTGTTAATTCTATGCATCATTTTATACAACACATATTTAATCTTAGTTTGTGTTGCAATATCAACTCTCTAGATCGGGTCGCTTCTTTTGTTTAATAAATTTAGAACAAAGTCATTTAAACTACATGTTTTTTGTCTTCGGAAGGACACAGAGGAAACAAAAGAATATTTATAAACATACCTAATATTTATGTTATTTACGTATCTTGAATTATAATAAGTTATCTATGGTATAGATTTGGGTATCAACCAAATTATACTATTACTTTCTAAGAAATCGTCACAATAATTATAATATTATGTATTATCTATTTATAATTTAGATTATAATCCGCGATAGTATTGTCAACTGCGCTGAAATGTTTTTTGATTATTCACAGACTACTGATGCCAGTCATGGCGCAGAGGCACAAGCGTTGACTATAACGGTTGTGAGTTCGATTCCCACTCAAGCAAATCAAATATGTAATATTTTCATTTATTTGCTCTTTGCGAAAAGTGGAGAATATAGTGTCTTAACACTAAGCTCCCTTTCAGAAAAAAGAATTGCAGACTACGTAATATATAATTTTTGTGAATGGATGTGTGGAGTTAGATATATATATATTTGAAAGTCATAGATTTGAAAGTCCTCTAATAAATGCACATCATGTTGAGTTTTTTTTTCTAAGGCACCATTTCTATACTGTTTATAGGATAGTTGGTTTCTTGGAGTTCCAAATCATATGTTATTGGTAATTACAGCGTGAAACAAATTTGATTATATTTATTTAGACGGCGACAACAAAGGCTGGAACAGGAGCAAGCCGATATCGAACATGAAATTCGAATAATACAGTCGCAACCAACCGTGAATCGCATTGACGCTGATAAGGTAAGTCCCCGTTATCCCAATAGATATGCACATATTGTGTACTGACAACAATAGGAAAGAATAATTAATGCAATATTTATATATATTTGTATATTACTTCGTATGTAGACTTTTATCGTAATGCTATTTTATTAACTCGTTATCAGATGTGAAAACAAAATCATTAATGTAAGTGTACCCACCAAGCTACTTGATAAATGTAATGAGATCCTTTAAAAGTAATGTTTTTGATATTTCGTATAAAGTAGTGTGTGTGAGCTACATTTGTAGCAAGGAAAATACATATCCACATATCTCACAAGTAGAAGTTTGATTATATGTACCTAGGTCGGTGCTCACAATGCCGTACCACAGATGAAATCCTCACTTTGTAAACTCTCGTCATCCACCCGGCAGGTGCGCGAGGAGCAGCTGGTCACGCGGCTGGTGGAGATCGTGCGGCTCCGTGACGAGCTGGTGCAGCAGCTGGACGCCGAGAGACGCCGCGAGCGCCAGGAGGACCTCGCCATCGCCGCCTCCATCGCCAGTAAGAGAGGTAAACGACATACACTAACACCTCATACTTATTTCACGTAATAGAGTAATGATAACTACTATAGACAATTGATTATCTATCTGTATCAGTTATAAGAATTTACAATTATGTAGACAACTGCGACATATATTACATTTATGCCCAAATAAGTGTTTACATCGCATGTTCGGAAATGCATTTCTTAATAATCTAAATAAACATAACAATAATGTACTATATATGCACATAATCCGCTTTTCTTCATACATTCGATTATCCAAACAATCCGTTTTCCGCTATAAATCAAATCCATCTCGGTATTGAACGAACTGGAAAACGGTTCACGCTTTTTTTCCATATATAGCAGGAAGCCAGAAGGACTTAATGGTAGAACTCAACTCATCTAGCACGTACAGTCTATTATTTAATTTAAAGAAGTTCGAAACGACCGCCACCAAGTACTGAATCTGAGTGAAGTGGTGCGAATCGATAACAAGTATAATACTAAATTAAATTAAAAAAACATATCACAATTAATATCTCTAAATGCAACATTGTTCAATGACTTTCACTAAAATTATATATAAATATATATAATAAATTTGAAAACTATTTCTATTTATTAAACGAACATTACGTATCAATTACAGCACAAAGAAACAGTGAGTCCAACAGTTCATCCATGAAGTCTGGTGACGCAGTTACACCGGTCAAAAAAAATAAAGTGAAGGATAAAGTTAAAAAACAGTTGAAAAAGGCAAAACACACACTCATATCTAAGAAAAAAGATGAAGACAAACCAGATAAGGAGAAAAAGTCAAAATGATTTTATTTTTCACATAATTTTATTCACTACTAACATAGACTATAAGTGTTATACGATTTTAGGGTTCCACCGCCGTTGAACAAGCATTTTATATATTACATATGAAGCCGTCGACTATAAAATTGTCCGTTCTTGGGTTCGATTTTCACTTGGTACACATGAATTATTTTCGTTTCCTCGCTATTATCATGCAATATCTAGAAAATCTTGAAAATTGAGCGGAAATTGGTAAACGAAGTGACTTAACATTATGTTCCGCTTACGCTTCATTTCCTAGAGTGGGAATCGAATCCACAACCTGTTACGCCTACAGTTGCACGCCTGTGCTCCTTTGCCTCTGTGGCCTGAAAATAATTTAAATCTAACTATTCCGCCGAGTGGAGAATGAATCTACGGCCACCGTGTTTATATTCAAAATTATATAGAACCCTAAAGTATACTGAAAAAGATCTTTGTATAATCATAATGTAAAGGCGTGTAAAGTACTTAAGACTGAAACATTCCAATTAATTAAAGGAATTTTAAATTACGGATTTGTAAATGTATTTAGGAATGTGTAGGACCCACTTCATAACCAACATTCATTATAAATTATCAAGATTACTGAGAAAATTAATCATATCATTCATACAAGAAAACCGACTATCTAGAGAACTAGTATTATATTAACAAATATTATACAAAATTAAATATATTGTAATTAATACATTATATTATGTTATATCGTTGCACAAAAATATATTTTGCAAATTAACCACTAAATGAATCTCAGAGTGATATTATATAATTAACTGCTTTGTGCTTTTATAGACACTTTCTAGGTAATTAAATATTGATATTCAATTTTCCTTATTACGAATTTATTGTTATAATAACAAATATATAAAAACCTTATTTTATGTATTAACATAATATTATTTTCAGCACAGATGCTTAAAATGAACCACAACCACAAAGTAATTATCATGATAACAAATATAAAGTTTGTTTATAAGTAAAAAAACAATAATCACCATTGTAAAATATGACATATTTAATTATTAACTTGTGTGCTATCTATCATATTGGATTTTAATAAGTTTTTTGATTTACACATATTAAATTAAACTATTTTAACCGGATTAATCGCATTTATTATGGATATACATATTTTTGGAAAACCCAAGGTTTCACACACTTTACAGTAGTCCATGGTCATGGGTAGAAGGGTAGTCTACCGTTTAATGGCAAAATACGATTAATCCGGTTAAAATAATTTCATTTAATCATGGATTTTATTTAATTAAAATGTTGTATCAGTAAAGCTATACCAAAAGTCAAATTCCAAAAATCTCAATATCTTCATAACTTTGCTATTTACATGTTAAATAAGTTAAATATAATCACGTTAAAAACTTCATACAATTCAATTTAAATTTACAAGAAAAACGCAAATAGTTAAGAAAATCTAATTAATCTAAATAATAATAACACTTGAGATAATGCAAGTTCTGTAAGATATAAAATTTCTTATTAAATCAAAAGTTTATATTGTGAATGTGTATAATAGTGCTAATCAAATATTTCGCCATACTATTTCGCATAGCTTGGGGTCGTTCAAGTATTAAATAAAGTTTTTATAATTTTTGATCCTCTATATCCTTATAAATACTTATAAATAAAGGTATTTTCACACAGCTTGGCTGATTTTAGTTCCTTCGTTTTTTATTTAAATAAATCAATTGGATGTTACAAAACGTTATGTGCTAATTAACCTTTTTACGTTTTATAAAAAACCTTTTCCCTGGATAGTTAACTAATACTTGAAAACCCCCGTTTTTATATTAGTATTCTTTGTTTTACTTTTTTTTTAAGCTTTGGTATTGCAATTTTATTTATTTACATCATCATACATGTCAACTGTACAGTGGTGCTTTTCCAAAACTAACTGGCTGGCTATATTTACAATACAAACTTTCTTATACAATTTTTTTTATTGTTTATTGAACTAGAAATTTGAAGCGCATTTTAAATGATAAAGAGCATGGAGATATAAGTAAAATCCACAATGTGTTGCTGTTTGCAGTTGATCCGTCCCAGTTTCTACAAATTGTGCATTTTGATGGGTTTTAATACCTTAAAAATACCTCAGACTATGTTGATTAATTGAAAAATAAACATACTTGCTTTTTACTATTTTTACTATATCAGTTAATTGAATAGTAATAATATATGAGAAAATTTATGTTCTAAATGTAATAGATATATGTTGAAAATATTGTATGTTGATTAAGTATAATTTCCTCAATATATGATACCACCTAAACAATGTCTAACATTTTGTATTATTTTGCAATGTAAACATTGGTTACTAACAAGTATTAAAAACTATTGACACAAATATGAAGTAAATATAACAATAACTACAAACTTACTGTTAAGTACTACAAGTCAAATCAATTTATTTACAAGTGTTGAATCTGTTAATATTATAAATACTCATGTTCTTTATTTTGCTAACATTTAAATATATTTTACTACTTATTTTTACATGTTTCAATATTATTTGCATATATACAAACTGCATTTGATTCCCGATTGTTTACTTCTAACATCTATTGTAAGTCCACACAAAAATATACTTATTAAATGCACAAATTAATAAACTTTATTTTGAAGTTTAATATCTGTTGTTTATTTTATTATTACCTGAAATGAACATTGCTATGAATGCTGAACTTGCATGTCTGAATCAATAACTACAGAACGAAATACTAGTGAGTCAAATAATAATAATCAAAAATGCTTGTGGACATTGTCTTCCTATTGTCCAGGATTGCATTTTTTCAATTTAGCAATTTTAATGAGTCAAATAATTGCGGACATTGTCTTCCTATAGTCCAGGGTTGCATTTTTTCAATTTAGCAATTTTAAAGTGTTCAAAAAGCTCTTGGTGTCAAAGTTAGCAAACTAACATTAACGCAATCTTAACCTATCAGAAATATACTTGTATGTCTTTTTCCTATGTTTTTCAGTTCCAGGAGGCTCTGTGGTTATTGCGTACACCTATAGAACTTTATTCCGATTTTTTTTAAATTCTCTATCCCCTGTTAAAATTTGTCTACCTATCTACCAATCAGTATATTTTCACTATGCTTTGACATTTACATATGACTATAATAATAACTACAGCGTTTCCCTCGCGTAATATAATCTGTATTAAGTAATTTTGTTCATGTGTTGGGTGTTGGTAACGTTTCTGAATTCTATAACTAAGGTAAAATTAATAAGAGTTTTATCAAGAAAAAATATAATTGATTTAAAAAATAAACAATTATATAATTAATTTACTCATCAGCATAATTATTGTCTATTTCAATGCGCAAATTGCATTGCTTGGATTTGCTTAACTTATCTCTTAAGTCATCAGATTTATGCTTTCGTGTTGACAAAATTTGTCGTAAATCATTTTGATTAAAATTTTTAGCCACATTCACTTCTAATCTGGACCACACAGAGCTTTTAGATTGATTGGGGACCTTTTGCACTCTGCTCATTGTGTTACGTTCATCAACCTGATCATCATCAGAGGAATCATCACTAGAACTTTGTTGATTTTGTACCACTTTTGCACCAAGTCTAGATTGTATACTTTTAACAGAATGTCTTAAATTTCTTTCTTTATATTTAAATTTATCTGATATCATTTTTGTTTCTCTTGGAATAAACATACTTCTTGAATTAACAACTTCTATAGATAATGGTGCAAAACCACTCTCATTTTCTTCTTCTAATTGATCTTGTATTTTGCGTTTCCCTTGTCTTGACTCCTCATCATCAGCATGCATTCTCATTCTAGGAGTTTTAGATTTCTTTTTCCATTCTGAATCAGAGCTACTGCTATCTTTGTCGTCTTCAACATTATGATTTCTTTTGCCAAGTCTCATTGCAAGTTTCTTATTCTTCAACTGTATCGTTTCAAGCGGCTCATCATATTGATCCTCATCAGTTTGTGGAAATTTTCTTTGAAATATTTCTTGGTGGTCATAAACACCCCATGACTTGCATAAGTCACCCCAAGGATTTTTAGTTGTACCATTCATATTGGTATCACTTTCAACATTTAATTTTCTCTCTGGCTTTCTTATAGTCATTTTCTTGTCACTATTAGTAGCAAATCTCATCAATATGGTATCTCCTTTAGGATGAGGCATTCCTTCTCTCCAATGGTATGATGATTTATCCAATAACATATCCTTAATTTGGTCATTTTTTATTTCTCTAGAATGCACCAACAAAGCTAGAGCAGCAGATATATGATCATGACAAACAATATTACCTGAAATAATATAAAAACATTTTATATAAATATTTTATACTTCATGTAATAACTCTACATTATCTATGAGAAACCCCCCAAAGTATCATTATCACATGAGTACTGATTAAACTGACCGTTTTCAAACTTATTTTGAAACTTACACATTTTTTAAATATTTACTTCACTTTTTACTTCAACTTATTTATTATATTTTACAAGAAAAAATTATAAGTAGGTCAATATTGCCATCGAAGTAAAATATGTAACATTTTATATAAAAACTTTGTTTTATGTTTTGTAATGAAATTTTTAGAAATTATATAAAAATAAATTTTGACAAAACTTCATGACAATTCTTTATCTATATACCTCTATCAATAAATCAACAATTATCTGCATAAAATAAATATCTTTTTCTAATTGTTAAAGTGTTAACTTTCTTTCAGCAAAGAAGCTGGTAAAATTAGCAAAATATGCAGTTATGTAATTATCTATTTTGTTTATTATTTTACTGTTATGTTAACTGTAATATTAACTATAATATCTGCATCAAATATTCCAAAAATACTAAGAGTACTATGAGAGTTGAGTGCTTCAAATTAAATGAATTCTCTTCCACATGTGTGGACTCGTTTCATAGTTGTTTAAGCAGTAAAAAACAGTTATTTGAGAAACATTATTATTTGTGTAGATTATTGATTTACTGTTATTTGTCATTGATAGTAATAATAATTTTAAATATTCACTCTCAATAACATAACCTGAGCAGCACATCTAATGTTGTTAAGTAGATTGTACACTGCTGATTACTCATTATTGATGCTGAATTAATACTTACAAGAGTTATCATCAATCCACTCCAAAGAAACTGGTTTGTAATCCTCAAGGTATTCAAAGATGTCCTTTGTTGTTAAGCCATTTACTCCATTTAAGTGAAGTGTATCAAACCTAAAATGCCTTTCGTTGCCACTTTGTATACCAAAATTAACATAGAGGTCATCAATTTGATGTTGTGTGATAATTTTATTTCCAGACAAATCAAGACCAAATCTCTTAGCTCTCTCTTCTAGTTTGGTTGCATCAATTTTTTTTAACTGTTCAATAACAAGTCCATTTTTATCTGCTTTATAAAACTGCATACAAAAGGAAATTTCATAACAATATATTAGATTATTTATATATATCTTAATTATTTTTACAATATATGTATACTTACCAGAGTATTATTTACATTATTGTCAATATTGACAGTCTGTTCATCATCTACAACCATTTCAGTGTCATCACTCATTTCACCTTCTTCTTTTTCATGCTCCATTTTTACTTACTTTATTAACTAACGTAATCAATTCTTAATACAATAATTGTGATTTTATAATAGTAAGAACTCAAGTGACCTATATAATCATGTCGATTAGTTTAATAACAAAACATCCACGTTTATTGTTATGCATATTATATTATTAGTATTTGCAAACAGTATCAACATTGTCAAATTTAATCATGGCAAAAACAACTATTTGTGGGTTACAAACTCATAATTCACATTACACAATATGTTCACAAATTATCAGAAATCAGAAAGTGCTCTGTGTCATAAACTATACTATATTAAATATTAATGTAATGTCGCCCTCATCATCATCATCGAGTTGTTCCTTGGTCGCCATAGACTCTTTCACAGAACACATATACCCAAAGAAACTCTTTAGTCTTTGGCTCAGCACAGAGTATAATAATTTATAGGTGTTTCTATCTATTATTCCGCTTTTGACATTCTAATATCTACAGTACGGTACATTTGTTTTTATCTTTTAAGGATCCTAAGGATCAAATATTAAAAAATACCTGTGAGAATTTTAAATGGCCACATCTATTTAATAGTATATGGTGCTATACTTTATACTATAATATTTTGTGATTTTATCAATTAATATATCTACAGTAGATGTATTATAATAAAAAAATCTTTTAAGTCAAATATAACAAATTAAACTATTATACTATTGAGTTGAGTGCTGTTTCTGAAACCAAAAATATTGTAGAAAGCGGTGACTTTCCTATTTTGTATTCATCTTAGCAAACTGAATAACGACAAATTTTATTTTTCATCTATATATGTATATGATCTGTGGATTGTGGTTAATATGAAATAATCTATGAATGAAGTAAAAAATTATGAGTACCGTATTCTAGTTGTCTGTTTACTAATTGGATTCAGTTTTAGTTTCTCATATAATTTAAGTTGTATATGTTATATGTTATAAATCATTTTAACAGCTTTAAACACATCTATACCAGGTTTCAAGATATTTAGAACAAAGTATTTGTAAAATACCTTCAACGCCCTCGTAATGGCATCGTTCATTGATATGAGCTTAGATGATATAATACAGAAAAGAAAGAAGGGAAATTCAAGGTAGTGTTATAAAGTTATTTTATTATTTGTTTCTGTTTTGTCCTAAATCACATGCCTTATCACAGTCATTTGGATGCTGAAAGTTTACGCATACTATTGTGGTTAGAGTTTATTTATTTATAAAGAGAAGTTACATTTCACTTAAAGAGAATAAAGTTATCTTAAATAAGTACATATTAATCAATGTGAGCGTTGGAATCAGCAAAACATGGTAAATAACAATATCAAATACTCAATTAACAGTATACACACAAGTGAAAGAGTGGGTATATTGAGATAATTTAGACATATTGTATGATTTTAATGTCCTTTAGGTACAAACCCAAAGTAAATAATAAACAACCCTCTTTTAAACCAAATGTGGTAGATGCAAGAAACAAAATAATCTCAAAAAAAAGAACTCAGATAATTGATGCAAGAGAAAAGTTAGCAGAAATAGCCAGACAAAAAGATGCACGCTTAAAACTTGAACAATTGAGAGCAAAACGGGTTAGTTAATAGTAATATATATAACACAGTAATCTGACAAATGTACACAACATTGTAACAATGAGACAACATAGAAATATTTGTGCTTTCTGTGACAAAATTAAAAAAAAATACTCATATTTCAAAATTCTGTTAGTCAATTGAGATCTTGGACTAGATTAATATAAAAATAAATTATTTAATTTATATTCTTCTTAATATCTGCTATGCATGTCAAAGAATGTCTTCGTTAATACCTGCTGTGGTAAAGATAAGGCAAACCTGTTTTACTTCTTAATATTAATTAGAGATTAATTTTTTAAATACAGGGTAGTGGTAAAATTCACGGAGCATCATCATTTCACAATCAAACCAAATTTCCAAAGCATCAGCCAAAGGTGGAATCAGGTATTTTATTGTGTATATCATCTGCTAAGAGTATAAACCTGCTAACTAAATTTTTTCTTTTTATATATTTTTATATTATGTACATATAGTTTTTCAAATATGTATTTTATCTCTTCTGATAATTTGCTTAATACACTGTTAGCGGGTTGTTACTTTTAATAATAATAAAATACTGTTACAAACGGGGAAGCCACAAGCGGGTAATTAAAATTAAATGTATGACATATATATTTTTTGTTATAAACTTAAAAAAATGTATTATATTGTTTTTTTCTGAAGTATTTACAGACCGATCAAGGCAAGTTGTCTCACAGCCACTAACAAGAAAGACATTTAAAAATCAATATATCAGTAATAAAAGAATATTAGCTGACAGGTCCATAGAAGCCAGAAATTTGTGTAAGTATTTTCATCATATGACTTATAAGTAAATTATAAATATTAAATGCATGTCAAAAATTTAGAACCTGACTGTAAATTAACTGTTCTGGGTCCCACTTTGGATAATTTATTTACCTTGGTAAAACCATGGTGAGTTACGTCACTCAACACTTAACAAAAAATAAAGTATCTTAACACTAGGTTTCCCTGCCCAAATATATTATGCATGGTAAAATGTTAAGCTTACAAAATATATATCTTAGATCAGGGAATGTTGCAGTCATATAAATATTATTGTTTTAGCCAAACCAACTGTAAAACCTATTATCAGAACTATTGAAAATGATTTAGAGACTATTGATGACCCTATGGAAGAAGATCACATACCAATAAGAACAGCACTTACTAATGGGAAACAAGGATTACAACTTAAAATAGTAACTCATAACAATAGTGTTCAAAGGTATTTAATGAAAGTATTTAATAACAGTATTTAAATCTGTTTAGGATTATAAATACATTTTTTCTCTGTTTACCCTGTTATTTGCAGAATGAAGAACCAATTCTTAAATGTTTATATTTCTTATTGTTTTTTTTAGGAGTGCTATAATAGAAAAAGAAAAAAGTCCACCAAGGCCACCTTCTATTTTGAAAAAACGACCAATGGCCGCTCTAAGAAATGATAATAAAACTGAGAAATCCGATAAGCCCAATCACGAATATAGGATTATTGTTAGTAATCTACGTAGTACTGTTACGAGTGGAGACATTGAGGTATGTCTCATATTTGACTGTATTTATTAAAATATACTTTAGTTTAAACAGTTGACTTTCATCATCACATATATGCAAAAATATGAAAAAGTAAAACTGGCTCAAGCTTAACCTTTGAGTGCAGAATTTTTAAAGCAATTGTTGAACCTTAATCCTTAGAGGGTTTAAATCGTAATCCTTATTTAAATAAAAAAATAACACCAATCTTAAGATAAATAATTGCAAATTACAAGGAAAAATTTGAAAGAAGCTACATTTAAAAAAATATATTACCATTGCTCTGCCACCTAATTATGGATTCAAAATTAAGTATTTGTAAGTGAATTAAAATGTTTGAATAATTTTAGGAACTTTTTGGAGATGTTGGTGGCATGGTAGAATCTCGGTTAGTCAGACCAGGGACTGCTGAAGTTATATATAAGACTGTGGAGGATGCTCAAGTAGCTGTTGATCTGTACCACAACAGACAACTTGATGGACAACCAATGAATTGTCTTCTTGTCACCCCTCGTGCTACATCTGCTACCACCAGGCATGTAAATAATCACTGAAATTAAATTATAGTGCAGTAAGATTTAACATCATTATTAATACTCTATTATTTGGTTAAATGAATCTCATGTCATACAAATATTTAATTTTATTAGGATTTTTAAATATTAACACAATTATTACTGACTTATTTTTATAGTGTTAATCCACACTTATGAGAAAGAAATACTTATTTAGAAAATGTGTAAATATTTGATCGTAATGAGATTTGAAACCGCACCTGTTGGAAACCGTCTAAGCACTCTGACCACTAAGCGATACCTTCTACTTATGAAAGCTATACATTCTACGTTCGAACGTATGGCCTAGTGGCCAGAGCGCTTTGACGGTTTTCAAGAGGTATGGATTCAAATCCCGCTATGTTCAAATTTTGTTTTCGAAATAAGTATATTACCAATTTAATTTATGAAATGACTTTTTATCATATTTTTTCAGGACTACCAGCAAACCAGCTTTGTACAGTACTAATTCAAATGTGGAACCAGACATATCCACTTTCCACAAGGTTTTGTTTAGCAACTTCTAGGATAAGTTTCGTATGAATCAACATATTGCAAGTAGTCTGTTTTAAGTAATTCACGAACATATAAGCTTACTTATGAATGGAAATTTCTATACTGACTGCTATGAATATTTAAAATACAAATATACTTGATTCAAATATTGTAAAGATTTTATTTATTTCCAATATTATGGGCCAGGCACACCTCATAATAAATTGACTCATCACAGAGTAACAAAATATTAAAACTGAAATTTAAATTAAAGTGCAGAAAGCGTATGGCTCCTAATAAATTACATTTTCTAAGTAGTAAAAAATTGAAGACAGGCTCGAAAAATTCTTCACGATAACACTACTCTTAATGTTGCACTACAAGGTAAAAAATTTCATATGAAGATTGTTATTTTTATGTTGAAGTTGCTTGATCCACTTCATTGATAGAAGTTCAAGAAGTCATAAAATAGTTCCTTGAGTATACTGTTATAAAAAATTATGTTGTGGAGCACCTGTACAATGTGTGAATTTTTAACGCGATTATTGTGGGTTCGATCGCCACTCGAGGAAGTGAATTATTTATTTATATTTTTATTTCTTCGCTCTGGTGTCGAGGCAAAGAGCGGCGTGGAGTTCTCCCACTCAACACGCAATGGTTCCAAAATAGGCGGAAAGTGGGCATCGAAGGGCCTTAATACTAGATTCCCTTGCCTACCGTGCTGTGTGCGGGACATAGCGTGAAGCTGAAAAAGAATTTGGTTGAACGCACTAATCTAAGAAATTATAAGTTCGAACTGAAAACTACTTCATGGAGTCCATTTATCGAGGACGGCCATAGGCTATAATGGAATATACTAAACACACACATACTTCCGATTTTCGTTGGTTAAAATAACAATAACTGTCTTAATTTGAATACTTTAAAAAAATTACAAATTTCATTAAATTTTCAAGATTTTCACAATAATGTTCAATGACACAAATTACAAATTATCGTAAAAACAAGATGATCAGACTACCATAAAAACTTGCTGAAATGAAGTGTATCCTTATTATCATTTAAAAGGCTCTCATTAATTTAGCTAAAAAATCTTTAACTTAATGGAAAATTTTAAATAAAACAAAACATAGAAGGGATTTTGTCAATTTAATAAAAAGCTTAAATTTAGATATCTGTAATACTCACACAAAGTATTTATTTTATTGACAAATTCTTTCACATACCACTAGAAGTTTCAAAACTATTTTAGCCTATTGAAATAGTTTTACTCATATAATTACAAAGGTAATAAAAATAACATTCTATGTCACGAACAAATATCTGTCACAGAAACAGAATTAATGTCACTCGGTAAGTATTTATACGTCAATCATTGTTTAAAAATGAATATAACATAATTTTGTATGTGTACAATTAAAATAGGTAATATTATATTAATCGTAAACTAATTTAAAACTAATAAGGTCTCTGACGATCTCGGCCTCTGAAAAATAAAAAGAATATACATTTAAAAAGTTATAGAATCGTAAAATGTTAAAATGAACATATTTAATGTTGTTTCATTACAAACTTCTTTTTACTACGCAAAACTATGTGATGCTTCCGTAAATAACATTGTTTGGCCATACAATTTAAAAATTCTCTAACTTGAGTAGTAACTTACCGAAACTAGAGGTACATTGACTTTTGATAAAAGGTATTTGTAAATAAACTGCTAAAGTACGTGCTAGACTATAAGGAATATTCTGAAACGTATTAACTAACGAAAATTAGCATTTTAGCATGATAATAAATAATATCTTATGTCTATATCTTTCTACAAGATTATCAACTTTTCTGCATCTTCCAGAAATAAGTAAGGGTGGAGATCGGGCCTCTTTTAGTTAGTAGTTAGTTGTTAATAGGTATATTACAGTATATTGCATACATCAACTAAAAGTTAACAGCTGTAATCTTAGAATCAAGTGTTAGCAGGTCATCCCTGTTGAGCTTTGTTTTCTTCCCTACTACAAATGCAATGACATCATGTAGTTAGTCATATGGAAATATAAAATACATAAATTTTAAATTATCTATAGCACATTACCCTCCGTCGCCTCTCATAGCGCCACCTCCAGGCCGCTCTCCACCGCTGCCCGAGCCACGGCGCTCGCCACCGCGGTCGCCGCTGCGGTCGGGGCGTCCCCCCCAACTGCCACCGCCGCCGCCACGGCCTCCACCACCCCGTCCTCCGCCGCCGCGTCCGCCCCGGCCGGGTGGGCCTCCGCCGCCGCCCCGTCCGCCGGAGGGAGGCCCGCCGCCACCACCACCGCCGCCGTTCCCGGCACCTCCTGGTTTCTCTTCATTACATCTGTTGCAAGCTTTGCGCCATGAGAAGTTGGTGTTGCCGCAGCTAGGGTTAGGGCAGCGCCAGTCGCCGGCGCGGTTGCCGGAGGGCGGGCCGCCTCCCCGGCCGCCGCCGCCGCCTCCGCCCCCACCACCGCCACCGCCGCCTCCGCCACCACCGCCGCCGCGACCACCGCGGTATCCGCCGCCGCCGCCGCCGCCTCCGCCACCTTTGCTTCCGCCCCACGTATTTTGTCTCTGCGCTAGCGAAACTTTTATGGTAGCTCCGTTAAAATCTTTTCCGTCAAACCATTGTATAGCTGAGGAGGCGGCATTGGAGTCTTCGTACGTGACAGTGGCTTCTCCCTTGGGCTGGCCGGTAGCTTTGTCTTTGTACATCCATACTTTCGGTCTTTGAGTTTTCTTGTCGGTCTGTAAAAAAGAAATTTAAATAAATAAATAACACGAAAGCTACAAATTAAGTTAAATGCTAATTGTAATATATATATATATCCTACCTTTATAATACCAATAGCTCCAAAATGTTGACATAATTCCTCCTCAGTAGTTGATGGGTTCATGCCCTGAATAAATACTGTATCTTCTTGAGTTATCATGTCACCTCCACCCCGATCTCCGCTGAAGCCTCCACCTCCTCCGCCTAAAAATGACAAATAAATTAGTAATAAAATCAACAATTATCTTGTTGATTTTATTACTAATTTATTAACGTTAGGAAAAAAACGTTGAATTCTTTTGTAGTGTTACATTTTTTTAAGACTATCCAAAAAGAATTAAGTTCTCTCTCTAATTAATCTTATTGAAAAATTTAATTACTCTTTCACTACGTACTAAGTTGATGTTTTTTTAATACCTCTTTACGATTTAGACGATATGTATTTCATTTGTTGCACTTAACGTATCAACAAAGATTGAAGAGAAGGAGAAGAAGACTATCATTATAAAACCCTTACATTCAAAAGTTCACTTACTAACAATGTAGTGTATACAAAGATATTCTATATTCGCAATAACACATTCAATAAATATGAAAAGCACAGGGCTGCCAAAATGTATAAATTACTTGTCGCAATATATGAGCCATCCTTTCATTACTAAAAAATAATAATTTACCATTTTGAAACACGAATTCTATTAATAGTCTATATTATCTCTTCGTATAACAAACCGTCATCGTTAACTCGATACACACTTGGCTAGACTGCTGACAACTGTTCTTAATATCATACACCTCGGAGTAACAAATGTTGATTAATGATTTCTGCATGTCACACACCCTTAAATCTATTAAGTACGCATTATGTGCAGAGCGTCGCCGATCAGAGGGGAGTAGCTATAGCTACTTTTTATTGTTGTATATTCACAAACAAAAACGATCATCGGTCACTACATAACTTACACATGAAATAATAGAAAAACAATTTCATGTGTCAAAACACAGTCCTGTGTATGACACACATGTCACGACGAGTTACAATAATTGGTGGTTGATACGCATTATACGCAAAGAAGTCCGTAAGGAAACGTAGAATAAAAAAATAATATGCGCTACTTTAGAAGTTAATATTTGTAATACATATGTATAATAAACACTCATAAGTACCGTATTATAATTATTCTATTAAATTCAATACCAATATAGAATATAAAGTATTAAAAAAAATGTTTTTTATATACAGGTTTGTTATAAATAGTGAATAATCTGTTAATCGGGGGTAGCCCTGATGTCCACCTCCAGGAAAACTTACTTTTTGTCAGGGTTTTGACAACATGTTATTCCAAGTTTTTCTACTGCGACTACTATTTTTATATTTTTTACAAATTAAAATGTATTAATATACATTTTATTTCTTTTACTCGCAAATTTTAGTACTATCTAATAAAAT
Organism: Heliconius numata; assembly: GCA_016802625.1. NCBI lineage: Eukaryota > Metazoa > Arthropoda > Insecta > Lepidoptera > Nymphalidae > Heliconius > Heliconius numata. Next base: position 2,875,898 of record JAEBDU010000001.1, on the reverse strand, counting down.
TACTATTTCAGGTATAACTCATTCTAAATTTTTGAAAATTACCGTTAGAAGTTATTTTTGTTTGTTATTTTTTATAAACTTTCAATTATTGAAGAACAATGCAGTTTATGTAGTTTGTAATGTTATTTTAAATTTGACGTGGCGGACCTCTTTTATATCAAAAAACGAAACAATTTGAAATTTTCAGAGCAAGTCCGTTGAGCAACTAGTTTTATTATACGCATAGGACCACGTGGGTTTATACCTTGACTGAGAGAAACGCCGGCCTACAGCTACTCCCCTCCTTATTGCTCTATAACGTAAAGTATTAAACCCATCATTGTAATTTCTAAATAAAGAAGACCACATTTTAAAATATACCTTTAACAAAGATTTACATACAACACTTTTAAATTGGTACCTCAAAAATATAATAAAATTCACCAATTACGTACACGATAATTATTTGTACAATACATTATCATGTAAATCAAGTTTTACCGGAGATGAATAATTATGTATGTTAAACTTCTCCCACGCTGAGTTCTGCGAATGTTTGGTAACGGAGTTCTATCGGACGGAGAAGACATCAACGCATATCCGTGTAGTAACGTGTTAAACTTAACAATATCGTTTGTCAACAGCCAGGAAGTGAAGAAGAGACCAGACAATATATTTGGCAGCCCTTAAAATACAAATTAAAAATATGACAACAGCACCAAACGCACATAGCGAGGAGCTTTACCTTTGTTATAACCACCCCCCCTGCCGCCGCCACTAAAACAATAAAAACACCATTTAGTTCACACCAGGCACGGCTGGGGCAGGCTGGGGGCAAGAATGAAGCGCGCAGACGTAACTAAGCTCGCATTTATCTGTGATCGTTTCGATGTTGAATCCTTTTCTTTCACATTATGTTTTACCTTGATACCTTGAAAATCTTAGAACATTTTTGTGTGAAACATATTCTGAATGTTGGTGAGTCATGCACACACATACAGTATATTTTGAAAAAGTGTTTTGGAGATATTTAATGTTATTGGATACATAATTAAAGTAAAAAAATCCATAACATTTAATACAACACTTTTTCAATCATGAAAAATATATAAAAAGTATTACAAAAAAAGTAGTCTATAATGATTTAGAAGATTTTCTTGATATTGTAGTAGTTCATCATTTTATGCTTCAATTTGCAGCAATCCAACACCATCGTCATGTTTTTTTTTTAGAATTAACTATAAACATGATCCAATTTCAAGTTGCATTGTAATAAAAGTCCATAATGTATATGATTGTTGTCAGCTTTTTTAAGTTTTGGTATCATTATCATATACTATAAAATTTTTATGGTAAGTAAAAAAAATGCTTTTTGGAAAAATCAGTATACTAATTCAATTAATAAAATAAAACAGTAAATTCAAAAGTTGCTGAGCATAAAATATAAATGGTAAGTAAAAGGATGACAAGATTGTGTTGTAATCAATCAAAGAACGCAAGTGATGAATTATATATACACTTAAGTTTAAATTTATTATATGACGGTAAAATATAGTAATTGTCAGGCATTAAGCCATTGTTCCTTAGGGCTTAACAGAGACAGCTTTAGAAAAATTGTATAAATATATTCTACAAATAAGTTAATGAAAATAAAAATTTTGTGAAGATTTTCAGATCATACTGAACAATATCATTATATATCATACCAATGGCTTTTTTGTAGAGGTTGTATCCCTTAATATCTATATAGAATACTACTCCACCATATGATTCAAACCGTTATGCACAGTTTAAGAGCAGTACTTGTGTTGATTGCATATCATGCACTGAATTATTGATCTGATGTACATTTTCTTATAGGCTGTATAATATTTTTACAGTAAAGTGTTACGAATTTATAGATTATTTCTTTTCAAATGAAGAACTAAAGCATTACACATTAAGCCAGTAAAAATATGTCTTTAAATTATTCTACTTTTTGATAAAATCAATTAATAATAACACATTATTTCATAAAAATAATATACTTTTGTTAAATCATTATAACAACTTGCAAACATCTCTCAATTAAAAAACAAACTTTGCTACAGATATATAAGATTAATGGTGAAAGTCTAATAGAACCATTTAATTAGCAATACCACAAGTATAGTTTTTTAATGTTGATGAATACTTCACCTGTCAGACCCAGATTTTTTAAATATTAATGAAGTGTTGTTGAAACTGAAAACATGCAGAACTTACAAACTATGAACATACATATTATAACAGTATCAAACATGTCTAATAACTACAGTTATAATGTTTTTAAATTGTAATATTAATCTTAAATCATAGTCTCTTAATACCAATAATGTAACCCATAAGGTATAACAACATTAGCCACTGTAAACTTTACCAAATACGCTAACACACCACACTTTAGGTCAAATAAAAATATTTTTGATAACTCCCTTGATTTATAATAAAAATAAAATCATTTATATGATAGATATTTTATAAAATTAGTAATAATTCTGCCATTTTTACTAATAGAAATGAAAGTTATTATGCTTACCCATATCCTCCATCTCTATTCCCCCCATCTCTATTGTAGCTGGATCGATCACCTCCTCCATAACCTCTGTCACCCCCGGAGTAGCCTCCTCCGCCACCACCACCGCTGCTGCCTCTGTCACCGCCATAGTTCGAGCCTCCACTACTGCGATCATTGCCACCGTAACTGCTGCTACGGTCATTCCCTCCATAACTGCTCCCTCTGTCACTGTTGCCATAATTGCTCCCTTGTCTTTCATTTCCACTTGAATTGTAATTACTTCCATTGTTTCTATCATAACTGCCACTGCCATAGTTAGAGCCGTAGCTAGGACTGTAATTACTGTCTTGCTGGTTTCCACCATAACTCCCTCCACTACCACCTTAGGATAGAAACATCGTCTATTAGACTTGCTAATTAAAAGAAATAAAAGTGACTTCATTTTCTACGATTATTTAATGTTGATTGGGCTTTTAAAGAAAACAATAACTGATAAATCATTCCTAAAAATTTTAAGTGATCTCATCTCAAACACTAGAGTAACACTCTTGCCGGTCCATTTCAAAAACGCAGATAATAATTTTGAGATTTGAATGATAACAAAAACATTAACAATAACTAACAATTAATGCCAATTATATACTATATTTTATACTTACTTCCCGAACTTTGTTGATTCCAAGCAGGGCCAGAGCTTTGGCCTGAATAGCCGCTAGCATTGTAGCTCCCTTGTTGCTGTGCAGGATTATAATTACTATCACCTGAATTTATAGAAGGCGGTGGCATTGAATATTGTTGGGCAGGATATCCTCCACCGCTATAGTCACTAGATGCGTAAGCTAAAAGTAATCGCAAGTATTACTTATTGTCGTGGTATTAATGAGATTAAGAAACTTACTGATATGTAAAAATTATACTTACGATCTCCCATTTTGAAGTTTGATGGATGGTAAGGTACAAAACTAACACTGAAACTTTTAATTCATAAAGAGTTTATAATTTAAATATTATAGAAATTAAAATACAATCCGTGCCGCGCACGGATAATAAATTAATGGCCGCCGGAAACACGACGCTGACAGTAAATTGGCATTACGGAAAAGGAAGTGTCAAGTGCACAGAACATATATACCCAAAGGGAGTTAGTACCTCTATATAATATTTTGTCTATGTTTTTAAGTATTATATAGTCTATATACATAGAAAATTATCTTATACACCTATGCCCCGATTTACACGGTAGATACGTTCCTGAGAAAACCGTGTAAATCGAAAACCTTGCAGAAAATGCATAATTTTGCTATTTAAGAGTTTTGATTTTTTTCAATATTTACACAGAAATAAAAATAAAATGCATTGACAGGTTAAAATATGTAATATATTACGGAAATACTGTTTTTTTATTTAATTACAATACATTAAACAGAAGAACAAAAAATAAAACCAAAGATGTTTTATTATCATTCATCACTGTCAGAAATTACTCTCATTCTTTTTTTCGGAATCGAAGGTTCGAATTCACTTTCATCACTCGAAGTTATTTGTGCCGATTCGATGTTTGAAGCAGAAATATTTACATTATGAGTGATGGTAATAAAATCGGTTATTAACAATTGCTTCGAATTTTTTGTAAGATCTTTGTAAACTTCTCCATATTGAGCCAAGTAGCGATTTATACGAGTGCGATATTTAAAAATCTACTTGACTCATATGAAATCTAATTATATATTTTTAATGCGTATTTCCCTATAGTATTTCATGTAAATAAATAAATCATGCATGGTTTTTAACCATTAAGAAACACACTGTTGGTTTGAGTTTATATATCCAATTATTTTAAAAAAAATACTTGAAATATTAGAAAAGATATCGGATATGACGATGCTTAATACGCAAAATCTAAAAAATTGTAACTAAAGTAACTACAAATTTCAAAAATCATAAAAAAACAGCTTCACGCTGTATCCTGCACACAGCAAGGTAGGCAGAATCTAGTGTTAAGATACTCCGTTTCCCATTTTCTGGCGAATTCTGGAGGCATTGCGTGTTGAGTGGTGGAACTCAACGCTGCGCTTTCGCTCGACACCAGATCAAAGAAATGAAAATATAAATTTGAATAAATATTTCATTTCCTCGATCGCGTCGAACCCACAACCAGTCGATTTTACAGTCACACTTTGTGCCCATGCGCCACGACTGGTAAAGTGTTATATATCATAATATCCACATGTTTTCGTTAATAGACAGTCCCCTTCTCAGTACTTAAAGGTTAAATATGCAACACAAATAAAAACCACATGTAAATGAAAACGTTTTATTTACAACTGAAATTAAATTAAAATAAATTATGTACGGCCGACGCACTACACATCTTTGGTTTGTATTGGATGCTTTATGAATGAAGACTATATGACGCGTCTACTTCGGTATCAACGAGCTACTCTGGTAACAGTGACATGAGTGTTCAGTGACGTTGGAAACTCAACATCTTGATAAGCATGAGGCCCATGATGGTGGCTGCAGCGACGCTTATACCCGCCTTCCACCATGACGAATTCTCGCCCGCCAAACTTGCGAAATGTTTCAGGTGCCTGTTAATAATAGTAATATGTGACAATATTAATTTCATTGAAACCGTAGAGCAAAGAATATGATTGTAAACGCAACGGGTGTGGGTTCAATTCCCACTCGGGAGGAATGATTTATTTCCATTGCGTCATTCTGGTGACAACACAAACCGATTTTGTTCTAGTTTTTTCTTGTCTAAAAAATGACTTAATAAAACGTTACACAAAAAGAAAATTTATTCAGCAGTTTGTGATCTACAAAGCTTTAGGCCTTTTATAGTTTATATTTCGGAAGGATTTTTTGAAAAAATATTTATTTACAATTAAAAATAAAATTTTCATTTTTTCATTTTCATTTATAATTACGAAAATGTTACTTTTTAAAAATTATTAAATAATATTCGAAATATTTTATAGACGTTATTTAACGATTTTACAAGCTCAAATATTTTTTCAAGTTTTATACTAAGAATTTAAGTGACATATTAACTGTGCCTTAGTGCAATGTTTAATATTTTTTTAAAATACATTTTATAATTACCTGTGTTTGCTGAATAAAATCCAAGCAGCTTGAAATTGACTGATAAAAGCATAGTTAGAATATTGGTTTTAATTTATATCGTAATATACTTGTTATATTTAATATACAATGTAATGAGTCAATATCTTACAGAATAGAATTTGATGGTAGGGGTTCAAGTTTCAATCATAAGGGATTGAGTGAGTATGGTACAGTAGAAACTCGATTATCCAGCCCTCAGTTATAGGATACGTGATTATCCAGACTATCAACCCGTACTATAATGAAACCTAAAATCTACTATACTGACTATCTACTATAATGAAATTTAAAAAAAGTTATTTGTAAGTATGTGTACAAATCCTACGGTCGTACGGAAAATGTTAATAATTTCTTAATAAACGTTGATTTTCGTTGATGTGTACTTGTTGCTTTTAATAGACATACTTATAACAATTTTGTGCTACATATGCACAAAACCAGCTTTTCTTTACACATTCGTTTATCCGATTGACTATTCACAACAACTAGTCCGGTTAATCGAGTTTCTACTGTACTTTCATTAAATACATATAATATACAAATTTGATGTAAGTGTTAGCAATTAAACATATAATGCATTCATTATCAATGACTTTTAAGTGTAGAGTTTATATATGTGTATGCAAAAAAGCAATATATTAATAGCAATTTTAATTTTTATTTCAGCAGCCTTTTCCAATGAGTAGCTGTACATTACTATAATTATTTTACATATATGTATATAATTTAATTTTCATATATATTTATATAATTTAGTAATTTTTAAACAATACTTACGGAAATGCAGCCATTGTTGCTAATTTAACAAAGACATCATGTTTATTTTCTTTAATGTTGAAAAATTGTGGTGGTAGTAATTGGTACTTGTTGCAGAACACCTCTGGTTGTAATATGTACTCTTGTCTAATTATCATATTATCGCCTTTTGTACCAACAATTAAAACAGGAATGTGACTTTCAGCAAAATATTTCTGTAAATAAATTAACTAAGCTCGAAATATCCTTCTTATACATACACTACCGGTGAAAAATATGAGAAAACAATAATAATAAAAGCCACCATATTTAAAACGTTATGAAAAACTAGATTTATTTTCATGTTGTACGCAAGATTTAAAACTTTTTTGTTTAAAAGAAGTCTTGACGAATACATTTGTTCTTAACAAAGCACACACAAGAAAGTTTAAGCAGATTTTTCGTCGTAATATTCTCCTTTGCACTTAATGACTTTTTTAGTAATCTTGGCATACAAGCAATTAATTTATCCAAAGTTTCTTGCGAGAGATTATTCCAGATTTCCTCTAATGCATTCCACTTGGCCTGCTGTGAAGTCGACACTGTTCCCGAATGTTTCGATCAAACTCTTCCCATAAAAGCTCTATAGGATTAGGATTGGGACTTTGAGGTGGCCATATCATGTTTTCTAATACTTTTTCGGACTGTTTTTTGTCTAAGTAAGATTTTGAGACAATGAACAATAAATTGAAACAATTGAAAAATAAAATTATAATACATACAATAAATTAAATCCTATAATAAAATATAAACTAATGATGTAGACAAATTATATTTCTTCACCGACACCAAAGATATGTACTTACAATGTATATTCTAGCGATATATTCAAATGATCTACACGCGGCCACGTCGTATACAAGGCAGGCAACGTCACAATTCACTTCATGAGGCTGCAAGGGGTCGGACACACGGGTGATTGGAATTTCCTTTAGGACTAAGTACTTCTCTTGCCCATACACATGAATAGTGTTAATGCAACAGTTGCTCTCCACACCGTTACCATCGCCTCGCTCATGAGTACTTGGCTTTATTTTCTGAAATATTACACAATTTACAAGAATATATACAATAGCGCAAACTCGAAAGTAAGTGTTATTACGATAAATATTCCATCAAAAAAAATAATAGTTGTTTACAATAAGATGAATATAAATTTTATCTTAAATTGGTTCAGTAAATTAGATGCATTAGTTTTTCATACTTGTGGAAAATTATATAATATAGCTCATTTTACCATCTCTTACCTTATGGGCTATACCAAGAAAGCTCCTACAGATGGAGGTTTTCCCACAGGACCTAGGTCCTATAATATGGCACTGATAAACATTTCGGCTAGATTGTTTCTTGGCAATATCAACCTTTTTTTCTCTAGTTACTGGAAAATCAATTGTGTTAATAAGAATATGAAAAACTGATAAGAAATAAATGATAAGCTTTATCGAACTTACTGTGTACTGCTGATTTTTGAGAATCATTTTCCAAGAAATTAAAACCTAGATATGCTAAATACAAACTTGTATTTTGTAAGTCAAGTAAGGTCATAAGGGTCCACCGGCACATCCAGCCTTGCAAAGTCAAGTAACCCTGTGGAATGTGGAAATGAATCATTGATAAAGTTAATGTTCTATTGATATTTAAGTAAGTGTTAAAGCTTGGCTCTTAATATTAAATTTTCTCTAGATTAAATTTCCCATAATAAAAAGAAGATTTCTTTCAACATGATCATTTGTTTTAACATCTACATTCAAGGGTTTCTGGTAGAGATCTCAATTAGAGATAAGTTATCCATTGTACACATTCTTTCTGTTGTCATAAGTTTTCTGTACTTTATTTTGTGTGTGGTACATAAATAAATGAAAAAAAAAAAAGGAATTATTAAAGATACTTACTTTGTCATTTGTTGGAACTGTGTAACGTAAGTTGTGCCATGGAATTCGAGGGCAGCAAGAAAAAACATTTTTTAACTCCGTTGGATTCAACATACCATCTCTGTCTTTGTCATATTTTTCAAATAACTGTGTTAAAAATTGTTGCCCTTTATAAGAGAGTTCTGATGTGCATCCAGGAGGCACTTTTATGCTGTAATTTATAATATTATTAGCCTTAGTATTATGTTTTTTTTTTACAATTTTATTTATTTAGGTTCCTTAGAGTCTATGGTAATACTTAGAGAAGATTTCTTGACATTAATTTGGTAAGTGCAAGAAGGTAGAACTTTATATCCACAAAAGCAAAGTGCTGAACCAGAACTCATTTGTAACATAATTTATAATGTTATTTGATTTTGGCAAAAGATTTATCATAATTCTCTGACTTTATGCTGTATCTCACGGATTATTGAGTAAGAGAAAAGAAACTAATGTTAGGATACTTTGTTCACCATGAATTGTCCAATTTACAACAGAAATAAATGAAATTATTAATCAAATGTAGCAAATTCTACAACACAACACTAAATAGTTATTTAATGTGAATATACTTGTTATGTTATAGAAGCAATTGTGGTGAATTGGAACAGCATCTGATTGTAAGAGTGACAGTTGTGTGTGATGTTTTCTCTAATGTTATGTATGATTATGCTACTTCATAAGCAATGTCTCTCAATGTCTCTCAATCATGAATGGCAAATGTCTATTGGCAGTCCTTAAAACTAGGTGATGTTAAAAAAACTTACTTAGGGTACAAATAGCTTTGTGTTAATTCTAAATTTTCATCATATCCAAACTTGCGTAAGACTGTCCATGTGGTTTCATTTCTGCCTCTTTGTATAAACAAACAATGTAAAAAAATAAATCCTTTCATTGTTATACATTCATTCTCTATACCACCTGCAATATTTTGTGCAATTACTGATTTTACTTCATCTAAAACCTGGAACATAAAAAAATTGCAATCAAAAAAATAATATTTCAATTAATTATAACTTACTTTGCAATTTGTGCCTGTTCTAGTTCAGCAGCACATAGTCGACTCTAAGCAAAGCTGTTATGGATTCAATTTCCACTAAAGGAAATAAAATATTTAAAATTTTTTGTAACAAAACACACCATTTAAGTTTCAGAAATTGAAAAATGCAATTTTCTTAGCACTTTGACCCCATTGCCTACCATGCTAAATGGAGGTGTGAAAGTAAGAGAAAAAAATGCTAAATAGTATCATACCTGTAATTGTAACGGCGTATCGAAACATTTCTTCTGGAATACTGTTATTTCATAATCATCTATGACACCATCCCCATCAAGATCACAAATTCTATATATTCTTGTTAAAGCTTTCTTGCACCTCTCTGTAAGCTAAAAATATATTGTTAATTTAAGTGGTTCATAATGGTGGTTGTGGGTTTAATGCTTATTTAGAAAAAATAGTATATTTGAATTAATTACATGTTTTCTCTCTGATAGAAAAAGTTTGACAAAGTTCCATCATTCAACATGTTTCAAAAAAATTGGTGGATTAGGTGGTAGCGGAGTATATCAATACTAGATTCCCTGTGCCCTGTTATACAGGAAAACACATGAAGGTGCTATTTTCTAAGATGCTAAGCTTATTTAGCAGTTCAGTTTAAAAGTCATTCAATTTAATAATAATGTACATATAAATATTTATTATTAATGTAGATAAATCTAAAGAAAATTACCTATCATGTAAAAATATGTAAAAGTAACAATTTTTTAATTTAAAAACATATCTGAAAAAAATATACTTAGTATTTTAGAAATGACTAAGTATTAAAAAAAAATTATATATACCTCTTGTTCTTCGATGGAATATATGGGATGAATAGGATGTAATACTGCTTTCTGTGCATTATAAAACATTTCGGACACATTTGTTAATGTCTTTGCAGAGCATTCTATGCATCTGTCAACCTCTGGATATTCTTCAGCTATGTCCCAAATATTCTAAAATAACAAATTTGATTAGTTATGGATAGTAATTTGATAATAATTAATATCCAACAGTTTAAAATAAACTTACATCAATGACAGAGTAATCAATTAAATCAATTTTATTTCCCACGAGTATCACAGGCTTTCTATAATCATCTGGGCAGTTATCTCTTTCCCTTACAAATGGAAGCCAATAAGAAGCTATTTTATTCAACGTTTCTTGCTTGTCAACAGAAAAGACTATACAAATTACATGCGCTTTTTGAATCTCTTCTGCAACTTGTTCTATTGTTTGTTCAGACACTAGAAAAAAGTATGAAATATAATTAATTGCATAATTCTATGGAATTTATAAATCACTCACCTCTTATTGTTATGAAACTTACAGCATACATCGACGATATTTGTAGGGACTTGCTCTGGAGTAACATCAGCGGGAATTGTTATTTCTTCAGCTTTAGGGGGAACATGTTCTGCAAATTCTTCGGTAACTAATGAAAGAATTAAGGATGTTTTACCGACTCCTGGTTCCCCTAGCAATATAATCCGAACTGTTCTAGGAATAGATTCATACACCATTTTGAATTTTGTTGTTATTCTTTGTCAAGACATAATGGAATCATTGTAGTAATGAGTATTGCTGATTTAAATAACGTTTTGATTTATAAATACTTTTATTTTTACGTATACGAGCCTAAATACCGATTTTTAACTTTTACTTTGTATTCTTGGTCTGTGACTTTTACCATACACAGACTAAAAATTTCAGAATTCAGATAAGAAACAAAATATAGGTTATATATACCATTTGCAAAAGATTTTGTACAGATGAAAAATAAAGTATGCCATGCACCATTCAAAAGTCTTATTTTGACTTTTTTGGACCTGCCAGTTAAATGAGTTGAGCATAGTTTATTTTACAAATATCACGTATGACAGAGAAGGTAATATAATGATTACCAAGTCTGCTAAAATCTAGACTGGCGCTGCGTACATGCGTAAATTGAAATGTTAAGGACGTCAAAATAACAATGTCAGATTGACATCTATCTATGCTAGGCCATTTGTTGTGGTAAATCTTCAAATAATCATGTTTTTTTGAAAAGCACAATGTTAAAATAGATATCTACGCAGGCTCAAACCATTAAAATGGGAGAAATAAATAATAAACATGCAGAGTGGGAAACAGGAAAAGGCTTAAGAGAACCAATAAAAGCACTAGAGGTTAGCAGTTTTTTAAGTGCATGCTTAAATGTTATGATTATTAAAACATACGACAATATTGGTAATAAATAATAGAAAGAAATTTAAAATTTTGTAATATTACGATTACGGTTAACATTTTCAGGATAAATGGAAGCTAGTTCCTTCGTTTCTCCAAGTAAAAGGCTTAGTTAAACAACATATAGATTCGTTCAATTATTTTATAAACGTGGAAATAAAAAAAATAGTTCAAGCAAACGAGAAAGTATTTTGTGATTCTGATCCTTTGTTTTACATTAAATACTTAAATGCTTATGTGGGCACACCAAATTTGGAAGAAGGATTTAATGTATCCAAACCTACTACTCCACATGAGTGTAGACTCAGAGATATGACCTATTCTGCACCAATTACTGTTGATATTGAGTATATAAGAGGAAATCAAAGAGTTATTAAAAATAAGCAATTAATTGGAAGGTTTGAACATTTTTTTATTCTATTAAAACTTATAATTAATTATTTGAAATACAATAAATAGATCTGATGATAAATATTATTATTTTTTTTATTTTAATTAATATTTCAGAATGCCATTAATGTTACGATCTTCTAACTGTGTTTTAACAAATAAATCTGATTTTGAACTAGCTCAATTGAATGAGTGCCCACATGATCCTGGTGGTTATTTCATAATAAGAGGTAGATACATTTTTTTTTTAATTTGCTCTTAATAAATTAAAATACAATGGCTTTCATATTATAGAAATATAAAAAATAGGTCTATTTTGTCTCCAGGTCAGGAAAAAGTGATTTTAATACAAGAGCAATTATCTCGAAATAGAATGATTGTAGATGAATTTAAAGGAGCCATACAATGTCAAGTTACAAGTTCAACACATGAGAAAAAAACAAGAACTAATGTTATTGTAAAAAATGGGAAATATGTTCTTCGACATAATGCTTTATCTGATGTATGTTACAATGAACAGTTAATATAATATTAGCTTCTTGCTATAATTTTTTTAAATATTGTATGAAAAATGCATCTCAAGTATTATTATTACACATGATATAACTGAGGCCAGTTGTGGTGCAGGGGCATAAAGTCTAACTGCAAAATCGATTGGTTGTGGGTTCGATCCCCACTCGAGGAGATGAAATATCTTTGCTCTGGTGTTGAGGCAAAGATGCGGCGTTGAGTTCCGCCAATCAACTCGCAATGCCTTCAGAATTTGGTAGAAAGTGTGGAATGGAGTGCCTTAACATTATGTTCCCTCTGTCTACACTGCTGTGCGGGATACAGTGTGAAGCTGATTTAATTGTGCTGTTCCACACCACACAATTGGTGCTGTGAGACAGAGGTTGACTAAAAAGAGTAAAATTTTATCACACAGCGTCTCAAATACGGGCTCAAATTGAAAAACTGAAAATAAATATTTGTAAGAATTTAATCCACCATCTTTTTTATACAACTCCAACGACCAAAGGTTGCCTGGAAGAGATGGCTTTAAGCGATAAGGCCGCCTTATTGTACATGATGTTTCTACTTATTTGTATATAATTTGTGTAAATTTTATGTGCAATAAAGTATATTGTATTGTAATTTTATATTATTTATTTATTTTTATTTTTAAGGATATACCTATAGCAATAGCATTCAAGGCAATGGGTATATGCAGTGATCAAGAAATAATGCAACTAGTTGGAACAGATGATGCTGTTGTGAAAAAAATGGCTCCATGTATAATAGATTGCCACAATTTAAAAATATTCACCCAAAACCAAGCTTTAGCGTATATAGGAAGTAAACTGAAAGTAAAAAGGTGAGAAAAAAGTATATTTAGTAGTAAATATTTTATTCATATTCAATGCAAATGTGCAAAAAATATAAATAAAATATTTTTATCAAATAAATAGCTTTCATTAAATAAATTAGCTCCATGTTGTATCCCGCACACAGCAGGGTAGGCAGAGGGAATCTAGTTTTAAGACACTCTGTTCCTCACTTTCCGCCGCGGTTTCGCGGTGTCGAGACACCAGAGCGAGAAAAATAAATTAGTAATATAAGAATAAAATCATAATTACAATCATTCATTTAATATGTTAACACAAAAATATTATTGTTTCAAATTTAATAATATAATAACATATTTGTAGATTTCAAACAGCAAATACAAAATTTCGGACTCCCATAGATGAAGCACGAGACCTATTCGCAACAACAATTCTGGCACATGTTACTGTTGAAAATTATAATTTCTATGTAAAAGCTATATACTTGGCCATTATGGTTAAGAGAGTAATTGAAGCTGAAAATTGCAAAGCAGCTATTGATGACCCTGATTACTATGGTAATAAAAGACTTGAATTAGCTGGATCACTGTTAGCGCTCATGTTTGAAGATTTATTTAAAAGATTTAACTGGGAATTGAAATCTATAGCTGATAAAATAATACCTAAAGTAAAAGCTGCTCCATTTGATATAGTCAAACATATGAGACCAGATCTTATTGCAAATGGGCTATTTACAGCAATATCTAGTGTAAGTGTCTCTATATTTTTTGCCTATTTGTTTCTATATACTGCAAAGTGCCTATTTTACAAGTAATCCTTATCGCATGTAACTTGTTTTATTATGTATGTAACAAACACATGAAAAATAATATATTTTTATTTAAAGCTGTGTTAGATGACATTATATTACTTAGTTCAATTTATAATTATTTTAGGGTAATTGGACAATCAAGAGATTTAAAATGGAAAGGCATGGAGTGACACAAGTACTCAGTCGTCTCAGTTACATATCAGCTTTGGGTATGATGACTAGAGTGAATTCTCAATTTGAGAAAACTAGAAAGGTCTCAGGGCCTAGATCATTGCAGCCCTCTCAATGGGGGATGTTATGCCCGTCGGACACCCCCGAGGGTGAGGCGTGTGGCTTAGTAAAGAATTTGGCTCTTATGACTCATATAACAACTGAATGCTCAGAAGGACCTATAGCAAGACTAGCAGTCAACGCTGGTGTGGAAGATGTCAGACTGCTAGGTGGTGAAGAAATTAATCATCCCGCAGTGTACATGGTGTTCCTTAATGGTATAATTTGTACTCTATAAAGTAATAATATTATTAATTAGATAAAATTTATGTAGGCAATTAGTAATTTAGTTACTAAATTAATGTTATTTTTACTGTAAATCATATTCATTAAATTTATTTAATATATTGAAATATTTTAGGTAACATATTAGGTGTCACAAGACAATATAAAAAATTGATCAAAATATTCCGACTTTTCCGACGTCGTGGTCTCATATCAGCTTTTGTCTCAATCTACCCTAATCATAACCAACGAACGGTATATATATGCAGCGACGGTGGCCGATTGTGCAGGCCCTACATTATAGTAGAAAAAGGACACCCATTAGTCCAACAATCACATATAAATGAATTAAATAGAGGCATTAGAAAGTTTCAAGATTTTCTATCAGATGGCCTAATTGAATATTTGGATGTGAACGAGGAAAACGACAGTCATATAGCGACCGTAGAGTTGGAGATAGATCCATATGTTACAACGCATTTGGAAATAGAGCCGTTTACAATATTGGGAGTATGCGCGGGTCTTGTACCCTATCCGCATCACAATCAAAGTCCAAGGAATACGTACCAGTGTGCTATGGGGAAACAAGCTATGGGTTAGTAGTAGAAATTGTAATTTTTTTAGATTATTAAAAATCAACGTGTCTAGGGCGATGGATAAATGCTGGTATTTTTTGGTAATATTAATATAATTTTCTGCTTATTATTTAAATTGTTTATTTTATGCCAATGGTTTTATTTCAGGTACAATTGGTTACAATCAAAAAAATAGAATTGATTCATTAATGTACAACTTGGTGTACCCTCAGTGTCCAATGGTCAAAACAAAAACTATAGAGCTGACAAATTTCGACAAATTGCCTGCGGGGCAGAACGCTACAGTCGCAGTAATGAGCTATAGCGGCTACGATATCGAAGACGCCTTGATTTTAAACAGAGCATCGATAGATAGAGGATATGGTCGGTGTCTGGTCTACAAAAGTGCCAAAACAACTATGAAACGTTATAGCAACCAAACATCTGACAGAATTTTGGGGCCCTCTAGAGATGCAGTCACCGGAAAAATTATTAAAGCCCATGAGGTTTTGGACGTCGATGGCATTGCTGCCCCCGGCGAGATGGTGGAGAACCGCCAAGTCCTCATAAACAAGCAAATGCCACCAGCTACTTTGAACCCTATAAGCCAAGGTCAACCACAGCAAATCGATTATAAAGACGTCCCCATTACATACAAAGGTCCGGTCGAATCATATATAGAAAAAGTGATGGTTTCATCGAATTCGGAAGATGCCTTTCTTATTAAAATCTTGTTGCGACAAACGAGGGTTCCCGAAATTGGTGATAAGTTCAGTTCCCGGCACGGACAGAAAGGTGTCACTGGTTTAATAGTACAGCAAGAGGATATGCCGTTCAATGACCGTGGCATTTGTCCCGACATGATAATGAATCCTCACGGGTTTCCCTCGAGAATGACGGTTGGCAAAACAATCGAGTTGTTGGCAGGAAAGGCTGGGTTGATGGAAGGCAAATTTCATTATGGTACGTGAATGTGTGTTATCTCTTTGCTGTCGTATCGTTTATTTTTAATATTTTGATTAGAACACAATTATTAACTTAGTCTATCGTTATTTAAAAATGGTTACGTAAAGTATACGAGGTGTGTTCAAAAACTAAGGTGACTTTTCAAATTTGGCGGGCAACATACTTTCGATTATCGATTTTTTTATTTTGTTATGTTGGTACACTCTTCCCGAACATCTGTACCAAGTTTCAAGTGTATAGCATTTTTTGTTTGGTTGGGAGAGGCGTAAAGGTTATAAGTGTTTTGCGTGCTCGGCGATTTCTTGCTATCGAAAAATATGGATCAAAGGATTTGCATCAAATTTTGTGTAAAAAATAAAATAAAGTGCTCCGAAACACTTAAAATGTTGACAGTGGCATACGGTGAAATTGTTCTGAGTAAAAAAAATGTTTACAAGTGGTACAAACTCTTCCAAGATGGCCGGGAAGATGCCAATGACGAGCCTCGCTCTGGACGCCCAAGCACGTCAACAACTGATGAAAACGTTCAAGCAGTGAAGAAAATTGTTCTGGAAAATCATCGAATCACTATCAGAGAAGTTGCTGAGGATGTTGGTATATCGCTTGGCTCGTGCCATGAAATTTTTTCTAACGTTTTGGGCATGAGACGTGTGTCAGCGAAGTTTGTTCCGAAATTGCTAAATTTTGACCAAAAGAACCGTCGCATGAGCATCGCTCAAGAACTGTTGAATGACGTCAACGACGACCCAGATTTACTCAAAAGGGTCATAACTGGTGACGAATAATGGGTATATGGTTATGATATCGAAACCAAAGTCCAATCGTCCCAATGGAAGAGCCCAGATGAGCCAAGACCGAAAAAAGCACGCCAAGTTCGATCAAATGTCAAAGTTTTGCTCACTGTTTTCTTCGATTACCACGGCGTGGTGCATCAGGAGTTCTTACCATATGGACGTACGGTCAATAAACAGTATTATCTTAAAGTTATGCGCCGTTTGCGAGAAGCAATACGAAGAAAACGTCCGGAATTGTGGAAAAACAATTCATGGCTTTTGCATCACGATAATGCCCCTGCTCACTCATCTTTGCTGGTGAGAGATTTTTTGGCCAAAAACAACACCACAATCATGCCTCAGCCACCATATTCACCGGATTTGGCCCCATGTGACTTTTTCTTGTTCCCAAAACTAAAGAGACCTATGAAAGGACGGAGATTTGCAACGATTGAAGAGATAAAGACTGCATCGCTGGAAGAGCTCAAGGCTATACCGAAAAGTGCTTATGAGAAGTGCTTTGACGATTGGAAAAACCGTTGGCATAAGTGTATTGTATCTGAGGGGGATTACTTTGAAGGGGACAACATAAATATTGATAAATAAATAAATATTTTTTCTTAAAAATACAAAGTCACCTTACTTTTTGAACACACCTCGTA
>JAEBDU010000001.1:2771966-2857887 GCA_016802625.1 Heliconius numata | reverse complement strand
AAGGGTCATAACTGGTGACGAATCATGGGTATATGGTTATGATATCGAAACCTATGAAAGGACGGAGATTTGCAACGATTGAAGAGATAAAGACTGCATCGCTGGAAGAGCTCAAGGCTATACCGAAAAGTGCTTATGAGAAGTGCTTTGACGATTGGAAAAACCGTTGGCATAATTGTATTGTATCTGAGGGGGATTACTTTGAAGGGGACAACATAAATATTGATAAATAAATAAATATTTTTTCTTAAAAATACAAAGTCACCTTACTTTTTGAACACACCTCGTAAACTGTTTAGAGATGACATTTAATATTTCTGAACAGAAAATGGAGTATTAACTAATCTATGAATTCTTAAAAGATGCGAAAATTAAAAAATATATTAATTCATACTTGAGATCGAAGTACCTATTTATTGAGATAGGTTTAGCACCTATTTTATACATATTACCTATTTTATAAATTATACAATATGATCTTTACAATTATTTTATTTTATAGGTACAGCATTTGGCGGATCGAAGGTGCGAGACGTTTGCAAAGAACTGGAAAAGCACGGCTATAATTACCACGGAAAGGATATTTTCTACTCCGGTCTGACCGGGGAGCCCTTAGAGGCGTATATATACTCAGGTCCAGTGTATTATCAGAAATTGAAGCATATGGTGCAGGATAAAATGCACGCGAGGGCGAGAGGGCCCCGCGCCGTCCTCACGCGGCAACCTACTGAGGGCCGCTCGAGGGATGGGGGCCTGCGGCTGGGAGAAATGGAACGCGATTGCCTTATAGGTTATGGGGCCAGGTAAGCTACAAGTTGTTTTCTGATATAATTTTTAGTTATTTTGTTACTTATGTTTATTTTATTTTCTTGGGTTCACGATATATCCCTTACATAGCATGGTAGGCAGACGGAAACTAATGTTAAGACAACGTTAACACTAAAATACTTGTTTTTGGCAAAGCGCATCATTGAATTCCGCCACTCAACGCATCCTTCGAGCATTCGGCAGTGTCTTAGCACTAGGTTCTCAGGTTGCCTACTTGTGCAGTAATCTAAAGTTAATCGGATCACAGCATGCTACTGATGGAGCGGCTGATGCTGGCGTCAGACGCGTTCAGCGCGGACATCTGCGGCGCGTGCGGGCGGCTGGCGGCGCGCGCCTGGTGCCACGCCTGCCGCTCAGCCGCCGCCGTGTCTTCCGTCGACATGCCCTACGCCTGCAAGCTGCTTTTCCAGGAGCTGGCCGCCATGAACATCGTGCCCAAGCTCACGCTTAAGAACTACTGTTAATTGTGCATCGATCGATTTAGAAGATTATTACAATTTACGTCCTCCTGGTCAACAGTATCAAATGACACATACAATGCTATCCATAAATTGTCACGTAATAAAAACGTGTAAAATTTTGTGACATTTTCCAAGATGACTTATTGTATTCTAGAGCGTAAGTGTGTTATTTTCAAATCAGTGTTATAATAAATATACTTATTAAATATGAACATTTGGGTTGATCTTGGATTAGGAACAATAAATAATTTCATCCATCCTTTTTTTCTAGCAAAGATATGAGATATGATATGAGAGATGGTAATTGTGTGGCTTTTAAAAAATGATGATTTGGAATTCAATTATGAATATACAACTTTTATATAGCTACAATTTTATTTCACATTATAGTTCTTAAAAAGTAAAATAAAAATTTGGCTGGTTGTGAAGTTAACTCAAAATTTATCTCTTAAATTGTTATCTGCTATTAAATGACATGTGGTACGTACATAATCATAAAAAATAGATTGGATAATTCGAACTATATAAGATGTCAAACTTTTAAAAGAAATCTAAAGTATAAGAAAAAAAAATACCAGAAAAAAATTTCAAAACAAATTTATTCACAATGTATCATTCATTTATTATTCTTAATATTTTAAAAGAGGCTCTGGAGATTATATAAATAGACCACATCATAATAAGAAAAAAGGCATAGAATATTCCATTATAAGATAACATTCTAAACATAATATATCCTAAGGTAATCCACACAACAAGCACATGTGAAGCCAGGCGGCGCAACGATAGTCTTGGGGGAAGGTCCCGGTACACTATGTTCTGGTGATAGCTCTCATCTTTCACATATGTTTGTATTGTTAAAGGCTTTTGTAACACTTCACGCATTATGTACCCCAATAAGTCGTTTCTTCTCCATAGCTTTGTAAATTCTTCTCCATACTGAAATTAAGTTATATTACGATTTAAGTCATCCTGGCGTAGCGGGACAGTGTTTTGACTGTAACCGCGACAGTTGTGGATTCGATTCCCATTGGAGAACGAATTATTTTCATTTCCTCCCTTTGGTCACAAGACAGTGCGCCGTTGAGCTCCGCCATAAATCAAGCAATGTCTCTAAAGTTGGACAAATGTCAAAAATGGCGTCTTGACAATAGATTGCCTATGCCTACCCTGCTATATTCGGGATATAGCATGAAGCATACAAAAGATGATTGAGAATTTTATTACAATATTCTACTTTATAATATAAATTAATAATAAAATATATACATTACAAACCATCTCATTCAGTCTCGTCGTTATTTGGTATAAAATCCTTACTAATATTGTGTTTTCATAAGTCATTATGGGCATCAGATCAGGATCTCCCATATATTGAACCCCAGTTGGTTTATTCCTAAGCTAAAACAATAAATGTATAAATATACAATTAAATAAATGTAATTACATATGCAATAAAAAGAATGTTTTTACAATATAATCTATAAACACAATAAAATGTTCACACTTACTTTTTGTGCAATAGAAAGATTAAAGTTATTGGAATTTGCTAATGATGAATGTTCAGCAGAATTGTCCATTACCTCTGTTTCTAAAGGCAGCAACATATTTTCATTTAACTAGAAGTATAAAAAAATAACACTAGAATATTAAGAACAAAAATATAATTATAAGAATATGGAAACATAATTGTAATCATACCCCAAATATGTTAGTGAAGAAATTAACACAGCTTGTTAAGTAATTAGGAACTTTCTTATATTCTTCCAACATCATAGTTTCCTCTTCTGTATTTCCAATCATGAGCCAGTGTTTTAAAGAATTCCAGATTCCTTAAATAAATTAATCAATTTTATTAGTTAAATGTAAAAAAGAAATATTTGGCATTAAAAAAGAGTATGAAAAAAAAAGTATGGATATAAAATAAAAAAGCATGTACATATATGTACATATATAAAAAATATTAATGGTTACCTTTATTTTGCTGGCTCAATCTATCGATATAATTTTCAAAATTTTTATCTGCGGCATGTTTTGCAGATAGTATTCTCTTTACAAAATCTAATGTAAAATTCTTTTTACTGTCGCTCCAGACAGGGTCGTACTCGAAGGTGGCCGTCATGTTTAATTCTGATATAGCTTGTTTAGCTATTGCTACCCACTTGTTTAAAGCAATCCCATTGTATGTGTAGCTAAAAATATATCAATTTGAGTTTTGGAGATTTATAATTCATTTTTTATTTGAATCAGGTGTTTCTTAACACTCGTCTCTTGTGTGTTTTTATACAGGGTGAGTCATATTGAACTTTCCGATTTCAATAAGGTGTGTATTAAAAACAAAGCGACATGCAGTAAAAATTATTTTATTGTTTGAAAGCACATAACATGCAGTTTTAATTTAGTTGGTTTTAAAAATGATATCCTGTAAATGTCTACCTCCATTGACCACACACTGCTGAAGCCTTTCCCGGAAGTTGTCCATTACTCGTCGAGTCATATTCAGCGGAATAGCATTGATTTCTTCCGTGATTGCAGCCTTCAGTTCATCGATGGTTCGGGGACGATGCGTGTACACCTTTTCCTTCAGGTAACCCCAGAGAAAGAAATCGCAGGGGGTTAAATCAGGTGATCTCGGCGGCCACCCAACGTCACCTCGCAAAGAAATGAGATGACCGGGAAACATTTGTCGCAGGATTTCCATTGAACGCCTGGATGTATGGGCTGTAGCACCATCTTGTTGGAACCAGATGTTATCGTTGTCATGATTCTGCGTTAATTCCTCCAATTTCGGTTTCAGAAAAGTTTCAAGCATGTCGCAATACCGAGCAGAGGTAACTGTGACGACTTGACCATCTTCTTCAAAAAAATAGGGACCCCACACACCAAACTCTGCAATAGCGCACCACACTGTCACTCGAGGGCTGTGAAGTGGTCGTTTGTGTAGGTTTCGTGGGTTATTCTCAGCCCAGTATCGAAAATTCTGTTTGTTGACAGTTCCGGCGAGGTGAAAATGTGCCTCATCACTGAAGATCAAAACAGCAGTGCGGGGGCGCTGAATGTCGCGGCATAAATTTGTTCGTGTGTCTAAGTCTCTAACTGTTAATTCTTGCACTACCTGAATCTTGTATGGGTGAAATTTAAGGTCTCTATGCAGTATTCTGCGGACACTACTGAAAGATAATCCTAGTGAAGCGGCATGTTTCCGAACAGAACGCCGAGGGGATTGTTGAATTGAAGCCCGCACTCTATCCACGTTTTCCGCTGACGTTGACGTCCTAATTCGGCCTTGTGGTCTTGTTTTTAATGCTGATGATGTTGCTCTAAAATTTGATACCCAATTTCTGATTGTTGGTCCAGTGGGAATGGGATCACGTCGACCAATAGCAAAATGTAAACGGAACGCACGCTGTGTTGTGATCACGGAGCCGCCATTTTTAATAAACTCTTCAACTACGAACGCACGATGTTGTCCCGACCAAGCCATTGCTCACACTAAAACTGCATGTCATGGCGCGTCTAATGACACCATCCCCACCCTTCTACTCCTTCCCTTCTTCGTGCAACGTCCTTCCAAAACCGGAAAGTTCAATATGACTCACCCTGTACATTATTTTATTATACTGCAGCTGCTTTCAAATTTTAAAATCTTTTAACTGTTTAGTATATAATACATCAAAATTATTATTTTTGTTATTTAATACTTAGCAAATACAAGTAACTTAAAGCACCTTTGGTCTAAGTTAGAGTTGTTATAGCTGTTGTCAAGAGTTTGTAACCCAGATACATTATCCTTTATCGCTTTTTCTAAGTTAAGTAGAATTGGCACCAAATGTTGTTGAGAAAATACCTAAAAAAGTTAAGGTACTAATAAGTTTCAGCTGAAAATTATGTGGAGGTTGGAAGATCTGATCAGTTTCAATTATTAATTATTTTATAAAAGGGTGGAATGGAATACCTTTAAATGGACATAATTTATACATAAATTTGTATATTTTATTGAAAGATTAATGAAAAGTACTTACTTTGCCTAGTCGGAATAACATAACTGCGTTTTTGTATGCCGACAAGTCCAACCTCATGAACCTTGGTACGACTAATTGAAATATGCAAGTGTAAGAAGGAAAGTTTTCAGCGATGAATTGAGTGTAGCTTGCATCTACTGTACCACTGTTACCTTCTTCTTGGTTACTAGCGGGAAATCTGTATAACATACATAATAATTGATATATAAAACAGAAGGATATATTGAATGTAGAAATAAGTACAGTTTTATATTAATTGAATGACTTAGTGGTACAGAGTCTAATGTATGCGAGACTGTTGCGGGTTCCATTCCCACGCAAGGAAAGAAATATTTTTGTTTTCCTTACTTTGATAACAATGCAAAATGTCTTGAAACATTAACACTAGGTTTTCTCTGCCTTCTCTACTACATAAAAGATATAGCGTCAATAATTAAATCTGCCCGTCGCTTGAAAAGGCACCCAAATGTTTGCGACTAAATGAAGCCCTCTCGCGTCTTTAAACGTATAAAACGAAGAACTCCCCAGGATCTTCTCTTATCATAAAATAGTATCTTTTGTAATACTCCTTCACATTATATGGATGTATACTGCACGACAAATGCCATGAGATAGAACGGCAGATCGCAGGAATAAAAATTAAATGCGAAATGCATTTAATTACTAATTACCATATTAAATGGTTAAAATAATTACCTATCTTGAGTTATACTGCTGTTAGTATACCTCCAGGGTTGAATTAGACTGAGCCACAATTCCATTACAAGCCTAAATGACGCATCTAATGGCCAAGTCATCACTAAGTTTTTAATATAATGATATGCTCTGGAACACATGATTTGCCTTGCATATTTTCTTAATGCAGATGATCTAATAGCTGGGTCTGAATTATATTTTGCAGAAAATGAATGTATATGTTTCACTAAAACTCGCACTATTCTAACTCTTTCAGGGCTTGAATTTGCTGGACAATAATTTCGGTCATACATCTAAAAATATATAATTGATTTAACTTACAGTTAAACATAAAGTGAATACTTTTAGGTGAAAAGAATTAATTTATTTTTTATCAGAGTAGTAAGCCATAATAAAAGTATATTTTTTATACATATATATTAACAATCAATATAATGTCACAAGTATACAATACCTCAAGGTTTCGATTGCTAAACTGTTCAACACTCATCCATAAATCAATAAAAACTTGTAACACAGTTTCAGATCTCCAAACTTCATTTCTAGACTGAGTCTGAGATGTGCTATGCTGGTTGCTCATACCAGATAAATCAGGTATTAATAATAATGATGGAGAATACAGAGGTCTAGAAAAAAATATTTGTTACACACACAAAAATATAAAAATACACACAAAAGAGTCAAACTTAATTTTTATGTCACAGTATGTGGTTTGCTACAAGGCCATTGTAGTGTATTGGAACAAAATCTAATTATTAATGCAATGATTGGGGGTTTGATCCTCACTTGGAATTAATTTTTTTCACATCCCCAATCACTCCATAGCCTCAAATATAGATGAAAAGTAGACAATCAAGTGTTTTGAAACTATATTCGGCCTATTTAACTTGAGAATCTAAGCTAGTTATTTGCTAATTACCTATTTGCAGTTTGAAGAGGTGCAGCCATTGGTACCTTTCCAGTGTAATGAGGGATATGTGGTAAAACTGGGATATTTGGATCCGATGGTAAAAAGTTCAACAGATAGTCACAAGCTAATGCAAAATATACACTATTCCAATTCTCCCACAAGGCTTTATTTTGGTTATTATTCACTAAGTACAGTGCAAAGTGAAATATATAATAATCCAAAGGATCTGATATTATATGTAGAGAAATTAAAAAATATATGTAAAAGTACAAAATAGTTTCAAATTTTACTTGAATTCCAAAAAAAACAAGTATTGATGCTACAAGACAGGAGAAATGAAAAAAAAATATATAATCATTTCTTCCAGTTCAAGATTAAACCCGCAATCAAACAGATCACCACCAGCCAGTGACTGGTGGATACCAGTAACTTTGACCCCTATAACTCCTATATGTAAACAACTGTATTGAGGATCCATATAGTTTTTTATAACCAAATTAAAAAGATAACAAAAATCAGAGACCTCAATATTTTTTACTTGTCTGCTTCACACAGAAGAATGCCCCATACGGTAATTTTTTTACACAGAAATATTTTTTTATTTTCAAAATTCTTGACAGCAGCAAAAGAAGAGTTGAATATAAAAGTTTTACTATAAAGGAATTAAAATATAGTTTAAAAGGATACTCAAAGCAAGTGCCACTACATTCATTGATTGGGAGTCTGTAGCTAGCAGATCTGCATAAAACTGTGGACATCTCCCTCTTTCAAGAGTTATCTGTAGGTCTATCTAGAATTTTGGGTTTTATTAGTAATTATAGCCACACACAATTGTATGATACCAAACTATATATAAATGTAAAAATACTACTCACAGGAAGAGTGTTTAATGGAAGATTATACTTCAGTTGTGGATCAGACAATAGTTTGTAACAAAGACGAAACATCGGTCCGAGTGGTTCCAAAAAACTCAGTAAAGTCCGATATTCGTGCCTGTTTGTTTCAAATGTTATTTGTCTTAAGTTCCATCCATTTTGCCCAAAAGGTGCAAAAATATTACTTACAAGCTGAGGAAATATTGCTTGCAAATCTTTATTGGGACTAGCTCGATCAATAAGCGTAGTCAATTCCAAAATTCTTTCATGTAGTGGCAAATTCAAGCAAGAGTAAAATTGAGTCTGAAACGAAGAAATTAATATTTTTAATCGTGACAATTTTACTAATACGAAATTTAAAAATATTAATAATTATTTAAACAATAATACCATAATATCACATGCCATGATGTACCACTTATTTATAAATTTAACCGGCCTAAAATTCTATGAAGTGTAATTTAGTTAATGGTTTATAAATTAAAACACAAGTCTAATAGGTTCTTAATGCAGATATATCCTTTTTCTCAATAAATATTAGTATATTTTTTTCAGAGTATTAACGATGATTTTTTACTTTTAATTTTTTTATTGATATCCCACCAATTACCAAACTCCAGAGAGAATCGTAACAACAAAAAGTGACACTGACAAGTTTTCAGTGTTGTCAGCACTTGATCAGTTCAGTTTAGTTCTTAATTTATGGCGTTTCGACCGTGCCAGTTGAGCACTAATCACTTCGCCAGCTTTTAAGTATATAATGTATTCTGTGGTTGTCAGCCAACCATATATATAATATATGGTTGACTAAAATTACATATTACCGTATTTTATTAACGAACTTTATTAATTTTAAATTATTGAGCGTAAGATAAATAAAGAAAAAATTCAAAGTTATAATTCCTAAGAATCAAATTTCATTCATGTATCTTATATGCGTGTTGATTTATAAAAAAAAATAGAATGTTAAATAATCAAGTGACAATGTTAAATAATTTAATTGAACGTAGACTGTTTGGTTTCGGCTAGACTTGACGTTGTGACAATTTAATAATGTTTTTAAATAGAAATGTCAATGTCATGTACGAATCATTATTAAAATTGACATTGACTTCTAATTGTCATTTGTGCATTTAGCTCTGCTATTTTTATTGTAATTTATAGAGTTTGTCGCTCTTGTCACAAAAAATAATGGTAAATAATTACCATGTGTAATGTGAAGTAACGTTTAGTGTTGGTGAAATATATGTCATGTAGCTGAAGTTAGATAGCATCCAGCAACGATCTTAAAAAGATAGAGTTCAAGTAAGTATGAATAGATAACCCATTACAGTTATTTCTCGTATTTTAAATTTGATTATATGAGATTTAATATGTTTTGTGCATTATAATATTTTTAGAAAAAAAAAAATTTTACGAAAATATTTTTCTTAAGTAGCTTATTACAATATTTGTAACTTGACGCAATATTATAACAATAGTGTTAACGCAATATCATGTTGATACACAAATATTTTATCTCTAACTTATATTTTAATTTTCTTCTATATCTATTTAATTTGCTTTACTATCAAACTAGCATAGTTCACTAACAGAACATAGTATTGGGACACTCCAGTCTCTACTTCTCTCTACTAAGGTCTAGAGTACCTAATACTCAACCTTGTTACACCAGAGTGATAGAGGAAAGAAAAATGACAGAAAACAGATGGGGTAATGAACTCACACCTGTTACAGATACAGTTAGATGCTGTCCTATGGCACAAATAGAGCCTAAATTAATTAAATACCATTAAATTATTTTTACTTTTAATAATTTTCACCATTTTATTTACTTTTGTATGTTACTGTTTATAATTTGCTGTTATTATAGTTACTTTTTTAAACCTCAATCAAAACCAAACTATAAGGCCACTTAAGGTTGTGGTATAGAATAAAATATTAGAACTATAGAGCAAATATATACATACTTCCTAAATATTTTTACAGAAATAGTAATTTATAAAATGGTTTATAAATATTTTTTGATAGCCCACATATAGTTTATAAATATTGTTTGTTTGATAGACAGTAGATGGCCCACAAAATTATTGTATTAATCAGCTATATAAATTAATGCATTATTTAATTAAACACTAGTAATAAGAGATTTTCGGCTTCATTATTATAAAAAAATGAATTATTTTATTTTGTTTTTTATTTTAAAGTGAGATATGAGAAATTTTAATTATTAATTATTAGTATTTACAAAATTTAAAAATAAAAAAAAATTAGGCAGCGTACAGTAGAGTAGGCTGAGGTAACCTAATGTTAAGACATTCTGTTCCCCACGTTCTGCTGTATTTTTCGAGATATTGCATGTTGAATGGCAAACCTCAACACAGTTCTTTTGTCTTGGTGCCAGAGCGAAGAAATAAAAATATTAAAAAACTATAATTCATTCCCTTGAGTGGGTGTTGAACCATTACAAACATACCTTTGTGCCCCTACTACACAATAGCCTCGCATTTCAAAATATCTCATTTGAAAAAAAAAAACAAAAGGAATATAAATCATTATTTTTAAACATGATTAAAAACAACTTTAAAATGTATCTTATGTCTAATATTACATATTTATCCTATCATAAATATGTTAATATAAAAAGTAATTTTAATACTTTAAAAATACCATTGCTTTTTTTAGAGAAAAACGTTAACGATTGTCCTGTGATTTAGCGTTCAATCTCCTTCACACACGTGTTTTCGCTAACGTCGTCTCGCGCCGCAGTCCGTATCTGGCGTCGCCCGCGCCAGACGCTAGCCACTCGGTTGTCAAACCGCGCTTGTCAAAACTTCGCGAAATGTTGTTCTTTACGTAGCGTTCGTATTAGCATTTTGTTTCATCGGTGTTGTATATTTAACAAAATGAAGAGGAAAGACTCTCAATATAATTTAAACAAAGATGCATCGAGATCCGCTCGATTGCTTACGGACAGTATGTCATCTGAAGAACCAGAAACTGAAAGGCTACTCAATTTACAACAACCTCCTATTGTGATGGCAATGGGCAGTGGACGGCGACAGTCGCTCACTGCACCACCTTCACCCACTGACTACCGCAAGAAACGCGATGGCCGTCATCACAATTATATGAATCACCTTCATCATCTCATCCACTGGAGAGACATCTGGGGCAGCGAACCACACAAACCCCAAGAGGTAGTTAAGACATTTATCTTTTGCTATTCTGTATTATATTTTGAATATTTGCATGGAATACGCATTGTGCCGTTACCGAAATGAATCCAATTTTATTCCTATGTCTCTAACTCTTAAATCCTAATATGTTCATTTCGATCGAATAAACTCTACATCACCCTAAAATAGGCGCAATTACCAAAATAAGATCAGACAAATAGCTGTTACCAAAAATTTTAAACAAATATGAAATCTTTTTATTTCAAAAACTGTTGTAAATATAATTTATACTTATTTAACAATCTGCTGTAAGCATAGAAATGACACTGAGGCAAGTTATACATATATACTCGTATGTACGTAGATACGACATTATTAAATTACAAACGTACTTCTTACTATTATATTAAAAGTTAAAACGTTTGACAATGACCCAGACAAAAAAATGTTTAATCGTCTACTTGATTTGTAAATAAATGACAATGATAGTTTTTGGCTGATTCTCTTTGTCTCTGTAACCTTGGTCTACTTTTTCAATTCAATAAAACTTGCCCGTAAACGTTATATAGGTATTAGGTATTAATTTGACTGAACAAATGTGTTTATTTAACCAAATTAATATCTTTATATATTTGTGAATTATATATCATTAAGGAACCAACTCAAATCGAGGTTCTCTCTGCATTATCTGCAATTTGTGGGAAACGGGTGAAAAAATGCGAATAAAAAATAAATATATAAATAATACAAAGAAGAATTTACCGTCTCGTTATATTCTACACATTTTTTATTATTTAATTTTTCTTGTAACAATTCAAGGTTTTATTAATATTATGTCACGGTTCGCAATAAATTTATAGATAAAATTATTTTATATGTACATAGATATGTGTATAATTTTTAATGGTATAATTTAGCTACAAGTTAGGTAATATTAAACGAATGTTATATTTTATTTGGCTTTTGTAGTAAACTTGATTTGCCTAACTTAATATTTAGTAGTTTTTCTGTATACGTAGGTACATGTTGTTGGTACAATTTATGAAAACTACGTATATCAGTTTAGTTTTTAGTTTACGAGGTGTGTTCAAAAAGTAAGGTGACTTTTCAAATTTGGCGGGCAACGTACTTTCGATTATCGATTTTTTTATTTTGTTATGTTGGTACACTCTTCCCGAACATCTGTACCAAGTTTCAAGTGTATAGCATTTTTTGTTTGGTTGGGAGAGGCGTAAAGGTTATAAGTGTTTTGCGTGCTCGGCGATTTCTTGCTATCGAAAAATATGGATCAAAGGATTTGCATCAAATTTTGTGTAAAAAATAAAATAAAGTGCTCCGAAACACTTAAAATGTTGACAGTGGCATACGGTGAAACTGTTCTGAGTAAAAAAATGTTTACAAGTGGTACAAACTCTTCCAAGATGGCCGGGAAGATGCCAATGTCGAGCCTCGCTCTGGACGCCCAAGCACGTCAACAACTGATGAAAACGTTCAAGCAGTGAAGAAAATTGTTCTGGAAAATCGTCGAATCACTATCAGAGAAGTTGCTGAGGATGTTGGTATATCGCTTGGCTCGTGCCATGAAATTTTTTCTAACGTTTTGGGCATGAGACGTGTGTCAGCGAAGTTTGTTCCGAAATTGCTAAATTTTGACCAAAAGAACCGTCGCATGAGCATCGCTCAAGAACTGTTGAATGACGTCAACGACGACCCAGATTTACTCAAAAGGGTCATAACTGGTGACGAATAATGGGTATATGGTTATGATATCGAAACCAAAGTCCAATCGTCCCAATGGAAGAGCCCAGATGAGCCAAGACCGAAAAAAGCACGCCAAGTTCGATCAAATGTCAAAGTTTTGCTCACTGTTTTCTTCGATTACCACGGCGTGGTGCATCAGGAGTTCTTACCATATGGACGTACGGTCAATAAACAGTATTATCTTAAAGTTATGCGCCGTTTGCGAGAAGCAATACGAAGAAAACGTCCGGAATTGTGGAAAAACAATTCATGGCTTTTGCATCACGATAATGCCCCTGCTCACTCATCTTTGCTGGTGAGAGATTTTTTGGCCAAAAACAACACCACAATCATGCCTCAGCCACCATATTCACCGGATTTGGCCCCATGTGACTTTTTCTTGTTCCAAAACTAAAGAGACCTATGAAAGGACGGAGATTTGCAACGATTGAAGAGATAAAGACTGCATCGCTGGAAGAGCTCAAGGCTATACCGAAAAGTGCTTATGAGAAGTGCTTTGACGATTGGAAAAACCGTTGGCATAAGTGTATTGTATCTGAGGGTGATTACTTTGAAGGGGACAACATAAATATTGATAAATAAATAAATATTTTTTCTTAAAAATACAAAGTCACCTTACTTTTTGAACACACCTCGTATAGCGTTTCAAGAGTGCCAAACGTCTTATTTTCTACTCAGTTCTCAACTCTTATGTTCTCTTATGTTATTCCATATATGTATATTTATAAACTGTCTTAGAAAACGAAAATATTTTATCTGTAAAAGCTTAACCTCGACCTCTAGTGCGATTCAGCTTATAAACTTCGTCATACCTTAATTGTTCTATAATATCGTAAAAAAAAACCTAGATTTTTTAAAAATCTGTTATATGATAGCAAAAGAGCTTGTTATTTTTGCTTAGTATGCATTTTCTTGCTTATTGAGTGGCGGAATTGAACGCCGCGCTTCTGTAGAGTGGATAAATGAAAATAGTTTAAATATTCGACTAGAGAGATCGAGCCCACAAGTATCGCATTTACACCTAAACACTCGCACTGCGCCACAACGACAAATAAGTAAATGGTAAAACTAAAACAAAATTAAACTCTGGCTACATTAATTTATAATTTTAAATCATTCACATATGAAAGTTCTTGTTAAGCTTTACTAAGGCATTTACGTTCAGGCTTTGTGTAGTCCTCAACCTTGGACTTCTTAAAGAAAAGTTCCTCAGTGCCGCCTACGCCATACCTACTAATTCTAGACATGATAAACTTTTAAAAATAACATTGTATAACAAAATATTTCTATACTAGATACTACTGGAAGAGTATGTTACATATTCTAAAAAAAATCAGATTCCCGCTGTATCACTCACACAGCTGAGTAAGTACAGAGCCTAATGAACCTAAATGTTAATATACTCTGTTCCACAATTTCTTCCGAATTCTGGAGGCATTGCGTGTTGAGTAGCGGAACTCAACGCCGCGTTTTGCCTCAACAGCAGAGCGAAGAAAAGGAAATATAAATTTAAAAAAATATTTCATTTCCTCGAGTAGAGATCAAACCCACAACCAGTCGTGTATAAAGTCACACTTTGTGCCTCGGAGCCACTGGCTTCATTCCTGTATAACAGTAATAAAATGAAGAGATACGTTTTACTTCACTATAATACCTATTTTTATTGAGCACATAAGTTTAATAAAATATTGCAGCTGGACTTAATTAATGTGAACTACTGTGTGAGGAGAATGACTCAATCAAAATGATGCATATTCTATTGTAATCTTGCCAATTAAAGATGTACTCTTTACAATCTACGAAATCTACGAAAGAACAATACACACTGTTTTGTTCTCTGTATTTTATGCGAATTTCTCGTTTCACACTTTTGTGTCTTATACCACACAAATTAAAACCAAAAGAAATCTTATACTTATTATTTCAAAATACATTTAAATATATGAGAATTTATGTGCATAACTAAAAAGTTGCTATATATTTACGTTATCTATTAGAGTTACTGGTAATTATGTTGCAAAATAAAATATTATATTGACGTTACATTTTCTAACAGGAAAACATAAAATCTACTAAGCTTGTTAGCTTATATATATACAATATTTTATATCTTTTTATACTGTTTAATAAATTAAACCCCTTTTATAATACACCTATTACCTTTTCTGCTTTGAAGTAAATATAAATCTGAAGGGTAGGTAGGTATTAAGATTTATTTATGTTTCAATAACCACCTAATGGTAAAAATATCTTTTGTTATTTTCTTTTATAAAATAATCTTTTATAATTATATACAAAGTCTATTTGATTTATCTGTGACAAAACGTGGACTACGTATGTAAGGGTATGGTGTTTAGCAGTGTAAAGGTCCGAAGCCGTATTTTTATATGGCTGTTAAACCTGTGTATAGCAGAAGAGAAACGCGTGCTTTTTTTTCAAACATGAGGTTAATGCTTTGAGCCCTATTGGCCTTAACAGCGACCGACAGCTTGAGAGAAACGTGCGCAGTGAAGAGTTGCTTAAGTAGTATATACCTTTTCAATTTTATAAAAAATATAATGTAGTGTTTATCACTCTATCACTTATATGATAGGCGTGAATGATATTATGACAGTAAGAATAAAACAATCAAAGTACCCTACATAAAGATAACATGTTTTGAAGGAATGACACGAAATTCTTACATAATGTTAGAGCAGTTAGAGACTATGTACTAATAGGTGACGAATAAAATATTTAGACAAATCTGAATTGTCTTTATCAATTAAGTTTACGAAATTGATTTAAATTTTACTCGTTGAATTAGTTTTAATGAAATAGTTTTAAGGAAAGCCTTAAATGTATATACAGTTTATTTCTAGAGTATAAGCAAAAAATTATTTTTATTTTATTTATTTATTATACAGAAAACAACAGCATATTTATAACTACTTATAAAATAAAAACTTATACAAAAAAAATAAAGCCAATTATAGTTTTCTACTTACAAGTATTATCTAAGTACAGTACAGAGCTACACATAAACATATTATTAGAAAAACAAAAAAAGATACATATTTAAATATTTAAATAAAAAAAAGAAATAACAAAATAAAACGTTGCGAAGTAAAAAAGTAAAGTAATAATGTATACAAAAATAAAAAAAAAAAAAGTAATAAGATAAAATGCCCCATTTGTGTGTGTGCGTGTGTATGTGTGTGTGTGTATATGTGTGTGTGTGTATGTGTGTGTGTGTGTGTGTATAACTATATAAGCAATTATGTGGATTGAAACCGTTTAATTTGGTTTCTAAAAGAATCTGCAGATAAATGGAAGAGATCAATATGAGAATACTTTTTATTGTATAATAATGGTACCCGAGAGAAAAATGAGTTAGCCGCGTATTTAGTATGTGATGTAGGTACATAAAATAGATTAGACTGGGCTATTCTAGTTCTTTTAATAGGTACGTTGATATTTAGACATGAAAGCAATTCGGGTGAATCAATGCTGCCTGACAGAAGGTTATAAACTATCATCAAGTCCAATAATTCACGACGATCACTTAGCGAAGTAATATGAAAGTGTTTACAGCTTTCCTCATAGGTCCCAAAATTCCTATATATTTTAAAGTTCAGGTGTTTAATAAACTTTACTTGTATAGCTTCAATAGCATTTATATATTTAGCAAAGTGAGGATTCCAGATACAACTACCATACTCTAATATGCTTCTTACAAGCGCAAAATAAACACTTTTTATACAATTAATGTTTTTGAAGGGTTTACATGAACGAATAACAAAACCTAAATATTTGTAAGCTTTATTCGTAATGTAATTAATATGTTCATTCATTTGCAATTTGCTATCCAATAAAATCCCTAAATCACGAACCAAATTAGTTTTGTTAATTGGAGAGTTATTAATAATATAGTCATGATTGATTAAAGTGTTTTTTCGTGTAAAAGTAATTTGACTGCATTTTTCGATATTGACAGTAATCCTATTGTTTCTATAATATTCACTTAACCTATCTAAGTCGCTTTGGATCAATAAGCAGTCTGTAATGCTGTTCACTTTCATGTACACCTTCTTATCGTCTGCAAACATTGAAAACTTAGAATGCTTAAAGCAATTTCTTATATCAAAAAGATATATATTATATAGCAGTGGTCCTAAATGTGAGCCTTGGGGTACTCCAGAAGTGATACAGACGTAATCAGATCGAGACCCCCCCAATCTAACAGCTTGCTTTCTATTAGATATATAAGATTTCATCCAACGAAATAAATCTCCTCGTATACCTAAGGCATATAGTTTTTTCATAAGGATAACATGATCCACGCGGTCAAACGCTTTCTCGAAATCTGTATAAATCACGTCAACCTGATACCCCTCGTCCATGTATTTCAAAATGTCACTTGTAAACCCAATCAGATTAGAATTAGTTGATCGCCTTTTCATAAATCCATGTTGATTATTAGGTATGGCTCTGCTGAGAACAGAATACAATTTAGTATATATTAGTTTTTCTAGCACTTTACCCAATATATTCAAAATGGATATAGGACGATAGTTTGTAATTAGAGTTTCAGATCCTTTTTTATGTATAGGTATGATGTGTGCTTCTTTCCATTTAGATGGGAAAATACCTTCACTCAGTGATTTATTATATAAAAGCATTATAGGAAAAGCAACCTCTTTAGCACAGTTTTTGAAAAATACTGAAGGTATATTATCACTACCAGGACCTTTTCGTATATTAAGCGATTCAAATACCTTCAGAATTTCTGTCTCTGTAAGCCTAATCATATATAGATTTTCGTCTGAAAAGGAAGAAACATTATAACTTTGTTCGGTATAATTTAGCGTGGAATCAATAAAGACACTTTTAAAATATTTATTGAAACCTTGACAGATTTTTAGTTCGTTGTCATAGATTTCGTTGTCGTAATACAAGATGCTGGGATAATTCGATGCTTTCTTTCGTTTCGACCTAACATACGTGTGCAAAACTTCCGGTGATTTCAATATATGATCCTGAATGTAAAGTACGTAACGCTTGAAGCATGTTTTTTGCATCTGCTTTTGCCTATCCCTCAAAAGTTTAAATTCATCATAGTCCAATAAATTACCATATACTTTCCATTTATGGTGTATTTTATATTTTTCCCTAATAACATTTATTAAGGCCCTAGAGTACCAAACAGGATAATTGTGTCTTCCTCCCACGACATGCTTAGGCACTTTAGGCGTTATTTTTGTATAACATTAAGTACACAAATGAGATATCGAGATCGCCTGCAAAAATGCTTGGGACCAGCGCCTAATGTTATTTTATTTAATTGTAAGACACTAAAGAAATATTTTTAACAATATATTAAACATTATTTTGGAAATAATAAATTTCGACAAAAGTGAACTTAAATATGGACGATAATTGTTATGATTTCATAGTAGTAGGTATTCGTCATCGTCGTCATATCACTGTTTTCTGTTAAAAGTGCCAACGCTGAACATTGGCATCCGTGCCTTATCTGCCCGACTCTATATTACATATAGAAATATTCACATAGGTATGTATCAACAAATTTATATCGAGATTCCTTTTAGATCGTGTGCTGATCGTTAGATTGCCTAGATCACGTTATAGCTGGGTAGCGCTTAGGTACTAACTTAGCCACTCAGCGAATTTTAATACTGTTTTGTCAGTGGGATTTGTATTTTTAAATTCTTTTTAATAACATAAAATAGTTACACCATATTAGGTGGTAGGTACTTTCGGCTCGTTGCCTTTTTTAATATTATGTATTGTTTTTTGTAGTATTATCTGTCCTTGACTGTTACTTCATGTACTTTTAAAAATATGTGAACAAAGTTCGCATCGGTTAAATTAAATAGTTTAGTGTAAAATACAAACAAAAAAGTCACTTTCGCATTTACAATATTTAGTATAGTAGAAATTTATCTTCTGGGGTGAGCTGAGAGCTCCCGATATACACTTCTTCTTCTTCTTGCCATTAACCCCGGCCATTACCAATGTCCTACTCAACCTACCCCACTTTACATGGTCTTTTGCGTACGCTTATGCCCAAAAATTCCGACATATCCTAAGAAGTTGTTAGATTTGCCCAAACTTAAAGCTACTATTGGGCTTGCAATATTTATTGTTTAATACAATATATGTCTCATATTGTTATAGTTATTTTTATTGATTACTTATCGAAATTTATACTATCTAGGCAGATAGTACAAATCTAACGGCTCATAGCTATGTACTATTCGATATGAAAACATTGAAATTGAATATGCTAAAAGTTTTATCATAAAAATTTTAAGTGTTTGAAGGTTAAATGCTGCCATAAACTTTATTTTTGTTTGTAGTATGTTTTTCTAACATTAGTTAAGCTAGAATTCATCTACCTAGACTTTGGTCATACTTCTAATATACATATACCTATGTATGTACATGTTACAACTATATAATATCATAGAAGACGTAGACAGTAACAAAGTACTTTTCATCTATTTACTCCAGTTCTATTTACCTAATATATTTATATAATATATTTTTAATTTGAATCCTATGATATATTTCATGTAAAATCTTGATTTCCACAGTAGCTCTTTACCAGATAATAACTGTTTATCTGATTTCGGTAGAAGAATTGGGAAAAACTATCAGATTTTATTTATATCTGTAGATAGACAGATAAAACTATACGCCGCTTCGGTAGAATGCTTTAAAAATCGAGAGCTTTAAAAAAATGTTGGCGGCATGGTACACATTTATTTTACGTCTATGTTGACCACAAATTATGGTCACTATATACTTTAACGTTATCACAAGCGATATTTATGATGTTAACATATTTCTTAGGCTTTATCAGCAGACTCTTCTCAGCAGAACTGCCTTCCGAACCGGTGGTAGCTTTTGTTCATATGTTCATTCGACGATTCAAAAGTGCTTATAATAATTGCCTATTTCAATAAAGAATATTTTGAATTTGAATTTATACGTTTTTTTTTGCAACAATTAACATGCACGTCTGTTTGTTCTTTAATTGTATACATATCTTATATATTTTGATATCTTAATATCGACATAAGCTACTTAAATGTATGTTGTGATTTCATAATTAATGATAAGTAATATTATAACAGTCGGTATGTTTTCATTTGGGTGAGTTGTTTACAATACAATGACTAATTAATGATAAAATAAATATCAATATAGGCATTGTTAGTTGTATTATCTCATAATCTCTTAAGACCTTCGCGAGATATTAAACATCAAGATATATAGCTATGAATTCACCGTATGTTAGATTAAATTGTAATTTATGTACATACATATGTGTATACAAATGTATGTGGCTCGTGAGTTCCGCCTCCCAACACACAATGTCTCCAGAATTCGTTTCCTCTTAATAGGAATGGATTGTTTCTGAACACCAGGTTCCAGGTTTCCAGGTTCTCTTTTTCCCTACCCTGCTATGTATGCAGGATAAAGCATAAAGATGAAAAATGAAATGATGAAATGTACCTATACGAATAAAGAAATAAGTTCATATCTTATTTTTAGTAATAATTGTGCTTTGCTCAGTTTTTGATTAGAATGATAATTATTCAGGAAAATTAGATAGGTACCTAGCAGCCATGTATTAACTTGTAATATTATTTGATTTTGTACATGTTTATATATTTTTGAACTTGTTATATTTTTGAAATTATTGTATTATCTAATAATCTAGATTATGACATTTGTTTATTTTGCTTATACAGGGTGGAATTGTCAGCGCTTCTTTAAATGAAACCACAGTTTTAACTACT
This sequence comes from Heliconius numata, assembly GCA_016802625.1. Classification (NCBI taxonomy): domain Eukaryota; kingdom Metazoa; phylum Arthropoda; class Insecta; order Lepidoptera; family Nymphalidae; genus Heliconius; species Heliconius numata. Next base: position 2,837,344 of record JAEBDU010000001.1, on the reverse strand, counting down.
CTATAAAAGCCTAATATAATTCGGAAAAAAAATAATTCTCAAAAATGAAAAAGTTTTTTTTTCAAACAAAATAAATAATAAAATTATCGTTTTAAAATAAAACGCCATTTGTAAAGTATAACATAGGCACGCACACACTTACCTGTCAAAGCGGCAACGTCGCTTACGTATGTGTGCGTGACACGAAATACAGGTATGGATAAAAATCGTGAAATGAAAAAAAAATCCTACGTCCAAACCGTTGAGGTCCCTTGATTATTTTTTTTAATTCTGGGTTTGAAATATTTTACACTATATGCAGTTTCAGTTAAAGAAGCGCCGCCTCTTCCACCCTGTATATAGTATAGTCAAAAACGCCCTAATAAAGAAAGTTAATGATAATAATCGTTATGTCAACACAAAATTATAGTCTCACAAAGGTACGATAAAATATATATTTGTACCTGTGACCAGTTGTAGGGTACCTTTGTGTTGACAGTATTTTAAATAAAATGTTGACACACCGGTCCCCTTAGTTGGAAAATCCTCGGTCCATATTAGGACATTGTCGGCTTAACAGGTTGTAAGTAAAATGCTTTCTGTTTTAAACTTCTCATCGGGAATCAATTAACTCTTTCTTTCAAGTTTGACACGACACTGTAATCTCCAACACTGTTTCTGTTTCTTTTCAACATGTTTCTTATACAAAAAAAACTGAATTTTTATTTTGATAAGAGGTTAATTGTACCTAAGGTTCAAAGGTACTAAAAATACAAATTCAAGACATGTATAATTTACTTAAAATCTTTTTTATAAAAGACTTTATTATACAGGAAAATTGTCCAAATATATGTGATATTTGTAAATTAAGCTCCAAAGCAGGTAATAATCCGATTTGGCTCTTCAATGTCATTCGGAAGATCTTATATGGTATCTTTGCCTAAAGTAAACTTTATGTAATATCGTAAAATTCACATAATAATATTAAACTAGAAAGGTATATGATTAACAACAAACGTTAGTAGAGTTCTACAATGTGAAATGTACGTAGGTAATAGATGACAATTCCGTAGAACTAAAATTCAACCTTCTTGTATCTATCTAGCATTTTCGCGCTTTGAAAGTAGTACTTAAAGATCTTTGGTTTGTGACCATGCATGATAATAATAAGAATAAATCAGCTTCACGCTGTATCCCGCACACAGCAGGGTAGGCAGAAGGAACCTAGTGTTAAGACACTCCGTTCCCCACTTTCTGCCGAATTCTGGAGGCATTGCGTGTTGAGTGGCAGAACTCAACGCCGCGCTTTGTATCCACAACAGAGCGAAGAAATGGAAATATAAACGTAAATAAATATTTCACTCCTCGAATGGAGAACCCACAACCGTCGCGTTACAGTCACTTGATGATAATAATATCTAGGAATAACTAATATACTACTATTTTATCGTTTTTATTACTTTCTAAATGTTATTTTATTTATAGTGTATAAACTTTGAGAACAATGCTAAACGATAAATTAAAAGACTCATTTTGTAATGATAACATTTTCCCACTGTTTAACTTTTATAAACATTTCCACATGTAACTTGTAACCAAATACTTTATTATGCCGTTAGTTCACTTAGCGATCGCACTTAAAACCTTGTAGGTACACTTACTTTCGCTGCCTCAAATTGGTAACCCAATATGTATTATATTTTATGAAGAATATTTATGTATATAACTGCCATTTTATTATTTCAGTAACTATACTATTTCTTTGCTAGCTATTTCTTTATTAAGAAAAACAATTATTACTCTATTATACCGATAAATAAATAATTATTAATAATAGTTAATCACTCATGGCTTATTATTTGATACATTTATACCAATTTTTGTTGTAAAATTGAATGAAAGCTAATCATTGGATTTAATTATTTAAAAGTAATGTTCCTGTATATTTACTCAATTTCTTAATCAATTTTATCCACTTTAAATGGCGAAGCTTATTTGCTTTTTTTTAATCGGTATCGTTGTATTGGCCTTAAAACAAGACTTACTTTTCATGTTGTCTCCACGAACATATAAACAATTTGATACGATTGATTAAAGTTGATTGTTCCGAATTGTGGTCTTTAGCGATCTCATATATTTGTCGGTATAACATATACCTACTTGATATTTGTTATACTTATCGATAAATATATGTATAGTATATTATTGTAAATGTATTATTTATTATTCAAAACATCAATAAAAATGAACGATGTCAATGCAATGACAAATGAATCTACCTTTTTTTTATATCAAGATTGATCGTTATTTTACATAGTGCTACTTTATCATTAAGATTTAAGAAATAACATATGTGACACTCACGTTGTCAAGATATTTAAATGTTTTGTATTTTTCAAAATAAAATGTATTAAATATTTAATAGAGGCATTATTATGCATAAATTGTTTGTAAAAAAGTAAGTTTCTAAGCAAGTAAAATTTATAGAAAAAAAATAATGCTTCAAAGTAGATTTTTTACTTTTTATTTCAATTGAATACAAAATACATAGATAAATTTTAATAGAAAGTACTTTACTCATAGAAGTATATTTAATATAAATATCTTCTTCTTATCGGAATCTTGTGACATGCCCAAATTTCTGTTGATTATAATATATTTGAATGCACTTTATCAAATAGATAATCCAAAGATGGTAAGCTCTATGTTCTCTATTTCAGAGATCCTTTAAGGATATAAACTGGTCAATTTTTAATTATTTTTTACGTTATTTATATTGGAATAATATTCGATATTGAATTTTTTAAACAAATTCTCTTTTACTGTTATTATACTGCATCAAAAATATCTAGTATATAATATAATATTACAAAGTGAAGAAAAGTGTACGAAGTAAGGAAAACTTGGTATTCCCAGACCTTGTAGTTCATGTAGGTAATATAGAAATACGTACTCAATTACATTATAATATAATATGTGGTACATTACATAATAATATAATATGTGTTAAACTTTGTTTAAAAATAAAGTCACGAAACTAAATTATTTTTTTGTTTCTTATTTAACGTTCGGAGAGTATGCTTATTTGATTTAGACTTTTGCTAGCTTTGAACAGATATGTTTGTGTAAATGTTGTTTTTTTTTATTTTTGCGGCATATTTTGTTGTAAGTAAAATTTCTGGGATGGGCACGGACCATCCGGTTCCCCTCCTTCCTACGTCTATGCATTTATCACTATAAAAAGCACTTGTCTATTTCATAAGTTCTCATAAAAAATGTATACAATAGGTATGTGATTGAATCTGGTGGAGGTAATGCGAATGATCTAGTCACGTAGTGATTTTAATGTTAAAATATTTAACATAACTAAACAATGGATGTAAAAAGTAACATAATTTACAAAATATAAGATGAAGATATTCGTAGGCGTACTGTTTCGTCCACTAGTTATAATTATATACACTTTTGAATTCGACGATCTATAATCTCATTGTTTTTTAAATATAATACCATATCTATCTATTAATAAATAGCATATTCTCATATAAATATAAATATTTCTCTTAAAAGGCATTAATTACGATAAGCGAGCATTTGTAATGATTCCTGGCTGCAAGGTTAAAATTAATTGGCAGTACGTTTTGAAATAATATCTAGTTTAGTATCCAATTTATTTGAAAGTATATAATATAATAAAATAAATTTCTATAATAATAAAATAAAATCCTATAATATAATAATAAAATAATTTTAAGTTAGTTTAAAAGGGAACGAGGATTAGTTGCATACTTTAAAAGGGAGCGAGGAGTATGCTTTATTTAATTTTATTTATGAGTTCCAGTTCGAAATATTTGCCTTGAATTTTATTGTATTTGCATTTATTCTATAGCCACTATGCTAATTTATTCATTTATGTTGTTTCAATGTGCCTATTACAGATATCAAGTAGTCGCAATTGACATTTGAATAAAAAAACGTGACTCACTTGTTAACAATAAATTTATATTAATATTCTATCGTTTTTATTATCTATATATATAAAAGGACTTGTTAAATACATAGGTACTTATAAAATAACTTTTATTTGGGTGACTAATCGTGAAACTTTTTTAATCTATACTAATATAATAAAGCGGAAGAGTTTGTTTGTTTGTTTGTTTGAACGCTAAGATCTCTGGATCTACTGGTCCGATTTACATTGTTTTTGTTTTGTATGAAAGCTGCATTCTTCAGAAGTGCTATAGGCTATATAGCATTACATTGCACATATAAACTAATATATTTTAAAGTACTTTCTAATTTGACATGCAATTAATTCTGCCATGTTAACAACCACCGTCGCGTCGCTACGCAACCGTCACTGCGACATTTTGATATTCATCCTTATGAAATAAATATAATAGTCACTTTTAGCATTTCATCTAGATTGAAATTATAGTTTACTGTATAACATACTACTAAATAATTAAGGAGATGTCACTGATTCGAAATGACCTAGCCTACGGACGGCACAGTATGACCGACGCGAAAATATTGTTATAGTTCAAGCAGGCGTAGCAGCGTCCGGGTCCACTAGTAAGAATATAAAACGAAATATTGAATTGAATTTTAATTAATATTATTGAATGGCTAATAAATATAAATAAAATATTTTTGAAGTTTGCCAAATACTTTAAAATATATAGGTATAAAAATAATCGTAACCTAAGATTTTTTGATGATTTAATAGACAAAATTTATATTTTCATAATAAAAACAAAAATATATAACGCCATCTGTACAAAGTACTGTTGAGCTTCAGTTGCGCTTGCGCGATCACAGTTTTCATAGTAACTTTGCCATTCTCTGATAGATGGCGCTGTCGGTTAATTTTGCAAATTGATACTTATATTAAACTCTTAAAAATAATATTATTATTTTTTTAAAATATGTCATCATATACTTTGAAACTGAAAAAAATATATAAATATTTTGGTGTGTATGTATAAGTAAATGGTTATTTTTTTATTATCCTAATTTATTCCACGTCACTTTAAAGTTTTTACCTGTATGATTTAATGATTTTACTTACCTGTATAAAAAACTATTAAGGTGCATTTTAGTAATTTAATTGTCAAGTTTATTTTCCTATTTCTTTCAAGGGTAGATCGATCATTATCAAAATTTTATTTTTTAATAATACTATACAGTTATAATTATATTATATTAATCAAAAATATAAGTTCACAATGAGTAAACCTGTATCGTCCCAGTAAACATACCGATAACTGATAAGAACTATGTATTTTAATAATATTACTTCAATCACCTCTTATCAATATAAAATAGAACGGCTGTGACAGCAGGAGCGACTGATCCTTTTACTGTCGTAGTTTTATCATGTCTACCCACGCGTTTGATAAATCATTACAAAAAATAATTTCATTCTTTTGTGTTGTGTAAAAGAAGGATAGTTGATGCTAATATAAAATAGTGATGCAAGTGAGAGGATGTGTAAGTTAAGATTCTAGTGAAATGTTATCTTGGTGGACTCGAGGCCGGCCGTCGTCTTCGCCAGATTATAATGAAAGGACTCCTCTCGTCCTGCCATTTAGAGTTCCAAGGAGCTATGGAAGTGTCTTTCCGTATTATAGATTTATGAGGGACGCCTTAGGAGAAGCGCTGCCGAATGAGGTTACTATTTGTACTTTCTTATCTAAGTTAAACTGTGTAATTGTAATTTTCTTAATATCTTTTTCCTAACAATCTTTCAAAACACTCCTTGTCAAAGATAGTAATGATGGATAAGTATAATTCTATTTTCACATACATTTAAAAGAAACTTCCTCCTGTGCCTTACGATACCCATTCATGCACGAGTACCAAAAGTACCAAAATATATGCATGCGTGCATTTCATGATAATGATGAATATTTTGGTTTTGAGGTTTGGTATATGAGGATATTCGCGGCTTAGGTCAACAAAGTGTGATGGGAAACTCTCGGAAATGAAATATTTATTTACATGTATATTTCCATTTCTTCGCTTTGGTGTAGTGGCCACTCATCATGCAAGGTCTCCAGTATTCAGCGGAAAGTGTGGAACGGAGTGTCATAACACTAGGTTTTATTGGCTATATACTCGTATAGGTATAAACTATATATATCTAATATCTATAATAACAATTAGGATATGTGATTACATACATATTACAATATGCTATATTTTTTCATATTATTTATTATAATGGTTACTACCTACCATTTAAATTTTTTAATAAGTATGTGTAAACAAGGGTCATCGAGTGACGTAGGCGAGAACGTAGGTGTGTTTGCAGTTTGAGCATACAAAGTAATAGAGAATAACAAACAAGTGGCTTAAATTTAGATTGAAATATTTCTTTGTTATAATAATATTTATTTAAATCAAATGGTTATAATTATTACAAAATAAATTAAAAATGAGATGTTATTCAGCGTACAGTCAATATGGGTAACTTTGACAGATATTTTACACTATATCGAACGATATTTTACACTATATCTTAAAATTTAAAACTATTTTTGTTTTATTAGTGCCCTCATAATATTTTTCACCCATAGACATTTACATAAACCTTTTAAAATATATCAGTATAGTAGAAAATCTGTTTTCGGAGTGTTTTAACACTAGGTTTCCCTTAGCTGAAATGTAAGTAATATTAATATTAATATTTTCATTTCCTCGCTGTGGTGTCGAGGCAAAACGCAGCGTTGAGTTCCGCCATTCAACACGCAATGTCTCCAGAACCCGGCGGAAAATGGGGAGCGGGGTGTCTTAACATTAGGCTCCCTCTGCCTATCCAGCTACATGAAAAAACAAATATTATTATTTTAAATATAATACAACCAGCGAACGCATAATATTTAAATTTTAACTTAAATTGCAATTAATTCACCGGAGAAGCATGACATTGAAAATGATAAAATCCACGCGTGTAATCTGCTACATCGAGGTTTAACGGTAAACTGTATTATCTCCTTATGGTTTATGGGCCGCGAGTAAATGATGGTGTAAGGTTTATCAAGTAGGTAAATCTCTGTGTTCAGAGAAAACTGTTTTATCCCAGAATCAACAACTTCGGCCTGCTATCGCTATATAAAAGTTGATTATGCCCGGGAGCTCGTTATTTCATAGTTATCGCAATTGATATTAGACAATCGCGCCTAGAATATGCTATGCGAATATTATAAATTACAAAAATTAGTAATATCCGATCGGTTGGAATTTTTACAATTTGTTTGGTGAAGTTTCTGCGAAATGCTACGTGCGGCTTCTTTTGTACGGACATATGGACAGGTAGTATGGAGGCAGTGTACGATTATTATTTATTTTTTAATTCTCCGAATCTAATATTTATATAGCGGGATTTTGTTTTAATTTTATATTTGAAAATGTTCTTTCTATTATGGCGTTCCGAGCGTGCCAGTTGAGCACAAAATCACTTCGCCAGACGAAAATGTTCTGTACTTTTTATGAGGCCATCAATAAACATAGAGGAAGTAACGAATTAATTATGTGTTCTTGGTTTATTTGCGTTTACTTCCCTTTTCAAATTGTGAGGAAAAAAATGTACTTAAAATATTCAAATCTAAAAAATAACACAGTGTTTTACAGAACTTGTGAACCAAATAAAATTGTGATATTTTTTGTTATAAATTGAAAACTTGAACTCTTTTTTTAGTTTAAGATCTAATATGAGAGCTTCGTTAGTGTTAAGTTAATTTAAAGAAAATTTCTGATCTATCTGCTTATGATATATCTAACATAGTCCATTAGACATTTTATAATAATATCACCTACTCACATGACATCATTCAAGTCTCACTATTTCATTACAGTAAAAATATACTTTAGCTATATTTAGACATATTTTTACTTCAGCTACTTTTATAAGAACAGTGAATGGATTTTGTCAGTCTTTTTGTAATGTTGACCACGCGTGACCATTGCGTTGACCACGTATAAAAATCAAATTAATCTTTGATAAATCAACGAAAGAGCAGATATGCACAAGGCTTGCCAGCCTTTAAGCAAGTCCAAGTTTAAGCGGTAACAGTGCGGGCGCTCGACTGGGCGGTATCCTGCAGTCCCCGTTATTTTTTTGCCGTACACGCTTCGCGGATCTTCAAGTTTATTTCTTTTACTTTTGCTTATATAATTCCACTTACTATATTATCGTACAAACTGGTTTTCATAAACACAATAGGCTTAGGCCTGTAAGTGTTCTTCCTATATAGATACGTTAACTAATGTAACTTAGGATCAAAAAAAAGAATATATATAGGTAGAGCAAATTATCGCTAAATATTTTAAACGGTTTATTATTTTAATCATCATAGTAGATTCCATACGTGAATGCCAAATTATATATACTTATACTATATGGCCGGATATTTTTTTCTATTATTTAAATTTTTCTTACTAAATACTTAAATAATATTAATATTTACCAATTAAGACTTAAATAATATATTTAACTAATAACTTCCGCTTACAGTTGTTTAGCGTTGGCTAACTTGTTTTGGTATAGTTAAACATGACACAATGATTGGCATATAACAAAAAAGGTCATATCATACAAGCGATGTATCAGCTTCGTGCTTTAAAAATATTTAATATAAAAAAAAACATAAGAGAATAACGGCCTCGGCGGGGAGCTTCGTCTCCAGATATGGCACTAACATCACATTCGACTGCCGGCACAATGTGTCCGGACTCCGAGCGATATGCTGCCTTCAGAGCGAGCCGTCCATCGCACCACCTCCGCGATCATTAAGCGTCTATCACTAGGAACTTACAGCGCGTATTCTTTAGTACGTATTCGACCAGGTTCATTCATCGCGCCCGCCCTCCGCCCGCCCTCGCCCGCTCTCACTACGAGGAGCTGTAAATAGTATCCGCCCATCGTGACCACGCGAGACAGTGTGAGCGTCCCCGAGCGGTTAGTCACGGCTCTCGCATATCTGTCACGGGACGTGTTGCGGTGCTCTTGGTTTATTATGCCGACTGTCGCGGTATGTCGCAAATGCCAGAATTACCTAAATCACAAAAAGACGATGAGTACGTCCACATCCGATGCCTTATTGCAAATATACATAAGCCCAGAAATGTGTCCAGACCCCCGGGATTATCAGACTCACCATTGGAGGTGGTTGAAGAATCACCTCCTTCGTCTAATACGGATCGAAGCCGGTCGGCGTCTGAACAGTCAGAACGGTCCGAAAACATGGATACGTCCCAGGTCAATATTATAGAAGAAGTCACAACACCGCCACAGCGTGCGAAAAGCAATAGCTTTGCAGGCGCTATGCTGGCGCCACCGTTGCTACACAAACGCAGGAGAACCTCATTCCTGCATCTGCATATTAAAGGTGAACCGAACACTGGTCCCTTGTCTGCAGGCCCACACCTCAACGTGCCCCGGTTCACCGTCACGGCGCCGCCAGGGGAGCATCGTCGGTTCAGTCATGGCTTCCCGTTCCATGGGTTTGCCCTCCGCCGCCATTCTAATACGGTCTGCGATGAAATGTTAATCAAAAATTTTACTTGTGATGTGTTTAGCAACAAATAACGCTGATTGCCATGTCCATTACAGTATTTGCGCGTTTATTTACTAATATTTTGCATGAATTGTGAGCACGTCCATATGTATGATGCCGCACAACTCAAACGACCTATATAATTACTCGAATTACACCAGTATTGAAATTCATTTCAATAGATATTTACGCTAAGTATATAAAATATGATAAAATTCAACTTTAATTCTTCATTTAAATAACATTAGATAAAATTCGACATTAATAATTGTGCTTCTTCTACCTTTTAATGCTATATTAGTGATAGCATAGTTTTTAATTTTTAAAAATTATTAGTTAGGTTAGGTATATGCGTATAAACAATAAGATAACTTTATCAGATAAAACATATGCATTAATATATCGGGATATATATTATAAAACCTTAAACTCGTGGAGACATATGTGTTTGTGAAGTTGCCTTGTGATATCTGCTCTTTATCATTATATCTATAATAATCATTACTATTCATAATAGGCTTTGTTAACCGTATATGTAAATGTTCTCTTGAGTTTTCCTTAGGTGATTTTCCACTCTTACTAAAGTTTTTCAAATAGTGGTGTGACTATGTTACGTTGGAGCTTACAAGCAACTGAGGTGTCATTTTAAATTGTTTTTATAAAAAAATATATATATTTAACAATGCATGAATGCTAGAATTTTAACAGTGCATATTAAGAAGAAAATATTTTTTTATCTTTTTATGTGTGCAAGTGGCGAATTTCAAGTGTAACTTTACCTACGCATGCGTGTTTTTGTATCAAAATAAAAAATCTTTTGAATACTGTTGAAAATTACTTAAGAATTAATTATTAAATTTGAAAATTATTTAAAATGTGTTCTAACGACAATCTTTTCATTTTAATTAATAGAGCCTTCACCGGAGCGAGTCGATGGTTTCCCTGGCGTGTTTCAAGACTCTATCTCAGTTGGTGAACAGCGATGGCAATGAACTGCAGAACTATCTCACCTCCAACAGAAACATCAATGTTGACGACAGAGATGAGGTGAATATGTTTAATAGTTATGATATAGAAATTAATATTTTAAATAGTTACAATTTTTAAATCGAAAATGTACTTGATATATCAATGAGAATACGATATATTAAGTGGGTTCTTAAGAAGTATAATTATATTTCCCCATTATTTATGTTTATAATGAATACAATTGACACTCTTAGACAATCCGACTATTTACCGCCAACTTGGCTAAAGCAAGAACGAAAAATTAATAACCTTAAAATTTAATAACCATTTCCGTAATAATACTAACCGTAGTAACTGAAACAAAAGAATTATACATGCATATTTTTTGTGTACTATCATTAAGATGTAATACGACCCCGATATAAAATATATTTTTTTTATAATAAATTTCAGAATGGCACAACAGCGCTTATGTGTGCTGCTGAGAACGGGCGTGCCTCAGCGGTGCGGCTGCTGCTGGGCGCGGGCGCGGACGCGTGCGCCGCCGACACTGACGGGTGGACGGCCCTCGCCTTCGCCGCCAGGGGTGGACACCTGTCCGTGGTACAAGAGCTTGTCGACGCCGGCGCACAAATCGATTCTAGGGATTGTGTAAGTCTTCGGAACCTTAATGCAGCTTAAATTTTTATTGTTACATTTTATCAAACTGTGAATATAAGATAACAGAATCACTAATTAAACATTTTATACTACCGTTCGCAAAGTTTCTGTGTATAAACATTAAAAGTGTACGTTTCTTATCATAGGTATAGCATTACGTTGCTTCTGTAACAATATATTGTTTTTAAAGTGTTTGACAGAGAGTGACCTAAATAACTATAATAGAGCAATGACCAAGTGTTCTGGACTGTGCACCTAAAATTTGTATATTAATACTTGTGGTGGATCACTGCCAAGAAAGCAGCGACATCCCCACATTCTTAAATCTGGTTAAATACACAACTACCTATAGTGTTTTTCTTTCTTAGAAAATAATAATTTATATTTAGAACTTCTACTAATACAAAGATAACAAATGCATCGACTCGGTACGTCATCGAAATATTTTAAGATATAGATTGGCTATTTTTGGTTAGAAGATACAATACTTATAGTTACACATTATACTTATATTTTTTTATACTGAAAAGAAACAATTTTTCTTAACTTTACTACATAAGTATTTAATTACAGAAATGTAAAATATTTTTTTATTTAGTTATGGGAAGTGTTTAGTTAAACATTTTTCTGATGCATTTCACTTAAATATATTTTCTTACAGGGTGGATGGACCCCTCTCATGTGGGCGTCGTACAAAGGTCACGAAGAGATTGTCGCATTGCTCCTCGATAAAGGAGCTGACGTCCATGCACACGGCAACTATAATATTAAGTATGTTTTTTTTTTCTCTCAGCTTCATGCTGTCTCTCGCATATAACAAAGTAGGCAGAGTGTTAAGACTTTCCGCCGGACATTTCATGCTGAGTGGCGAACCTCAACGCTGCGTTTTGACACCAAAGCGAAGAAATAAAAATTTTGAATATTTCATTTCCTCAAAAAGGAATCAAACTTACAATCTGTCGCGTTTACAATTACACGCATGCGCTATTACTGGCATCAATAACATATGTAGGTAACTCTAACATATTTGAAATGTCTATTTGTGTTACCACATAACGAGCTTATTATATTTGACGTCTCTAACATATTGTCATGTGCCTCAAAGAATTTATAGGTTGTAAAAATGTCACTAGCTTCACTTGTATTTAAATAAGTATTATTGTTATCTTAATAGAGCCATTTAGGAATATTTTGATGCTTTTCCTGTTACAAATTCTTGTGACCTTTTTAAAGAACTCCTTTATAATGTGATTTTTAATTAATATACAAAAATAATACGAAAATTTGCATAATGTGATACTGATACAGTGCGTCAGAAATTTCTTAAAATGCACAATACGTACTAAATACTTCCTTACTTATTTGTAATTCGACTTTGGGTATTTGAACCTACTACTGATGAGGAAATTTAAATAATTTATGATATATCGTGTAATAATAATATATTGGAAGAAGACCTCGTTTAAATAATCATGATTCAATTGTAAGATCATTGTAAAGTGTAGCCTGAAACTGCAGAACAGTTTGAACAAAACATATTATCATGTTTAAAATTTCTTAAATTGTCGTCTACTCGTTTAATAATATTGTCTGGGTAACTTACTGCGGTCGCTCAAACAGCTCGCTAGTGTGGGCGGCGGGGCGGCGCCACAGCGGCGTGGTGGTGCGGCTGCTGGCGGCGGGCGCGCGCGCCAACTCTTGCGACAAGTACGCCACGTCGGCGCTCACGTGGGCCGCGCGCGCTGGAGACGCGCCCGCCTGCGCCGCGCTGCTGCGTGCCGGCGCCGACGCGGGAACCGCCGGCATGTACTGCTGGACGCCGCTGCTGCAGGCCACGCACGGTAAGCACCGACACTGTACCAACTACTTATATTTTAGACTTAGAGTAAACGAGTGAACAATGATTAAGCAAGGATAGGTGGTAGTAGGAGCGAAATGTCGCTGTAGTTTGCTAAAACACCTCTGTTTGTCTGGAAGTATCATCAATTTATTTCTAGATCGGACTCCGAAAAAGGAACTTTGAATTATTTCCAGTTTGATTAGACGGAGAGTTCCAGCAATGGAGGTGATCGTAAACAGAATGTGCATTCCTAAAGAGGCCTTTTAAACCGATACTTACGAACGCAGGTCCAAGTGTAGGTAGTACATCCAAGCTTTGAGTAGTTTTTCTCTTAAGATACGAAAGGATATTTTTTTATGTTTTTGGTATAAAATTTAGTAACTCCTCTAAAACGTAAACAAATCATTATATATCATCCCTACTGTAAAAGCAGGGGTTTTTATGTGTTAAATATAAGATTTTTTAAAAACATGTGATTAATGTGATTATAATTTTTCCTTTTCAACTATGTTGTCCGAAAACTATAATATGAATCAATATAATATAATCGTTTGATGTAAACGTTCGTTTAGATTGAGATAGACGATGTTAGATAAACAGAGGAGCGCGTAGGCTGCGTCGGATGCCAAATATCAAAAGAATACTATTTCGTTGTTGACGCTCCAGCAAAACAACATTTAGTCTTGACAGTTCAGTGACAGACTTACTTGGTTGTTAGCCAAAATTTTCGAACCACTCTATACAAAGAAACGTCCTCCGTCAAACAACAAATTGAATTAGTTCTCATTATATTTTTAGATTTTAATTATTAATCTTGTTCTAAATTTATTTTTATATTAATTAATTTTACTGCATATTGCTGCGATCAACATTTTTATATTGCTTACGTATACTCTATACTATAACTGTGTAGTAAATACAATTTTACCAATTATCGTCTTATAAAACAATCTTAAAACAACAATAATTAACATTCAATTCTTATTGTTTTAAGACTTTTGTTACTGCATAATTAATACAATACACGAAGTATCGTTCTACTATAAAAAGAACTAACGACTCAACTCCTTAATGTCTTGCTTATAATTCTTTGTCCACCACAGAGTAATAGAAATAAATAATAAATGATATTACAAATACGTATTATAAGTACGCGCTAATTTACACAGGTAACCATTTTGAAATCGTCCAAATGCTACTGGAACACAAGCCCAACGTTAACGCGTTAGACAAAGATGGATGCACCGCCTTGGCGATCGCTTGCAAAGAAGGCTTTTATGATATCGCACTAGCTTTAATCAATTCGGGAGCTTATATTAATGTTCAAGTAAGTTTTTTTTAAATTATTTATGGTTATGGTTTTATATATTAACATCATAAATTTTTAAATTATATATTTAAAATGTGTGGTATATGCTTATGTTAATTAATCATGTGCATTATATGCAACTTCTGAGACGTCAGCCTTGGACGATATGAGAGGATGCCAATTTTGACACTTCACTCAATAAATTAGACCCATTAATTTGTCACTAATTTTCTGGTAAATATATTTTGCTCATAAATTTAGATTATAATAACAAATATTTAACGATGCTGTTAAATGCTGGAGTACAAAAATGAAAAATATTAATAAGAGGTAGTAATCTTATCTAATTCGCTTTTTTTATATTCATTTACTTTTATTATGAAACTGAGACAAAATTATAAGATGAATCACTTTGCTTTGTCTTAATTTCGTTGGCACAAATGTTTATATATCTTATAATTATTGCATTACTGTTTGTATTTCAATACGATTTATCGTAAGAGATAATTTCAACAATGATGAAAACTTCTACATATTAAAAACTGCTAAACTAATTTATACATATGTATGTTGCTAACACTTTATTTTGTAATTTTAGGATCATTCCAAAGATACGCCACTAATTTATGCTGTAAAAGGTGGTTATAAAAATATAGTAGAAGCTTTGCTCAAAAAACACGTAGATGTCGACTTACCGGGTAAAGAGAAGAAAACTCCCGTGTATACAGCTGTAGAAAAAGGTCATGTGGCTATCCTTAAACTTCTGCTCGCATCAAATCCAGACCTGGAACACTGCACAAATGTAAGGAAACACCGTTAATTTTTTTTATAATATTTTTTGTATTATATTTAAATATATATACAAAATAAATTATTTATAAGAAGTTAGAAGTCAATTAATACAAATATCATATCATGTCTAATCTGTTCTTGAAATAATTTTCAAATGTAATGTATAATAGAGTCAAATAATTTAGGCTTATATATATTTTTTCTATGAATGTAATCAATTGAAGTAATACTTATATTCTATACTTACATTCATATATTCTTGCCGTCAGATTTGTTTCAAATTTTTATGCAAATAAGATAGATGGTAATAAAAAAGTTCAGATATCATTAGTAGATTTTATTACATTGATTTATAGATTAATAAAGCATGCATAAAAGATGTATTTCTAAATAATAAAGAGCGGCGACACGGCGCTGCTGCGCGCCGTGCGGTCGCGCAGCGCGGAGGTGGTGGCGCTGCTGCTGGAGCGGCGCGCGCGCGTGGCCGCCGCCGACAACCGCGGTGACACCGCGTTGCACGTCGCCATGCGGGCCAGGTCTAAGGTACGTCAACGTTTATTAATTATTTTTTACTCTATATTTATTTGTTAAATTTTAACGTACCGGATTCGAATTCTCTTCTCTTAGAGGCCGCTTAAGCGTTTTGTCCACTAAGTTATGCTTTCTTAACACGCCAAGTCGAAGTTCTTATACACTTGCTACAATATCTCTGTGTATCGATTTTATACATATTTCTTGTACCCAAAATTAAAATTACTTGATTCCTTAATTTTTGAATTCCATTTTTATTTAATTGTACCGTAAACATACACGTAAGTTCTTTGTTTTTTTCCTATATTAACAAAAAATGTATGATAGTATGAATATTTAGTTTTTTTTTATAATTAATATGCAAATATTTTCTTTAGTACTTGAATTTTAGTCAGTTTTCTCATATTGGTCAAAATTACAGTTGAAAGCTATATAAATAGTGCTTATTATATTT
Source organism: Heliconius numata (assembly GCA_016802625.1). Lineage (NCBI taxonomy): Eukaryota > Metazoa > Arthropoda > Insecta > Lepidoptera > Nymphalidae > Heliconius > Heliconius numata. Next base: position 2,821,250 of record JAEBDU010000001.1, on the reverse strand, counting down.
CATTAGTATTATTCAATTGGCATATTTTTCCTCACCAGCAAATAGTTGAAATTCTTCTCCGAAATCCGAAGAACAGTCAGCTACTGTACAAACCTAACAAAATGAATGAAACTCCATACAATATCGACATGAGTTACAATAAAACTATATTGGGTCAAATATTCGGTGCTAGAAAACTAAACACTAATGAAGATAACGAGAATATGCTCGGTTACGAGTTATACAGTGCTGCTTTGGCTGACATGCTGTCAGAGCCAAGCCTCTCTGTGCCCATTACTGTGGGATTATATGCAAGATGGGGATCCGGGAAATCATTTCTGCTAAATAAACTTAAAGGTAAGTATTTTTTTTTACTTTTACTTCCCTGTACTGTATCCCATACATAGCAGGGTAAGATGAAGGAACCTTTCCGCTATTGTGTCTTTGAGATTTTCTTAACTTAATGCCTCGTTTTGTTTTTTTATTAGAGCTAAGAAATGAAAGTAATTTATTCCCCAAATATTGTACGGTCGTCCAGTTATGGTCCTCTTGAAATAAAATGTAGCTTTTATTATTTTCTGAAAACAAAAATCAGAATTTTTATTTAATCGGTGTCGTTTCTCTAAATAATATATATATTTTAAACTATCAATAAGCTCATATTAAACTCATGTAATTACATAGGGTGAATAATGAGCGCTTCTATACTAATTATTTATATTTATAACATATGCTTGTTTTCGCCACTTCACTTTAATCACGAGTTTACTCGTGATCACTTCAGCTGTAAGCTTGCCAAACCTGAAGCTTAATAAATATGGATTAATTGTTTATTTATTAAGACATCCTATGATTAATGGATTATAATTTTTTATAGTGGCTTATGGAAAATATTTGAATAAGCCACTATATTTGCCTTTATTCCGATAAAGATTTTATTCAGATTTTGGTCAAATAACGTTTTCATTTATCTGCTAACAAGGCAAAGCTCGGCGTTGTATTCCGTCACTCATTGTATAAATAAAATGGAGAACAAAATACAACGTAAAGCCGAACCCAAACCCAAATACTATGAATTAAATGTTTAAAAAAAGATTACGCATTTGTTCCTATATCTTCTGAAAATAACATAACAGAGGAGATGAAAAACTTCGCGCGCCAGTGGAGCGAGTCGGGGTGGGCGTGGTCGTGGGCGGTGTCGTGGGGTGCGTGGCACGTAGCACTGGCGGCCGCTGCCGTGGCCGCCGTGGCGGGCGCGCCGCCCTACGTCGCGCTGGCCGTGCTGTTCGCCCTATTCGCGGCGCTATACTTGATATTCTATATGCTGTGGTACTTGGGTAACAAGTGAGTGTGTATTGCTTATATTTATAATAGTTTGCTATCAAAGCGAGGAAATGAAAGTAATTCATTCCCCGAGCAGATAGGTCTGCCCACTGTCAAGACCATTTATCTCGTGAAGGTATCAAGCTGAAATTAATATCAAATATTTAGATCTATAGTCCCTCGAAGCACAAGGAAATTATGCTTTTAAGTCAACGCAATCTAAAGATACAAACATTTATGCATCGATTTTACTGCATTTTGTATGAAATTCGCGTAATCAAAATCTGTAGGGTAATTCCCGTGAACCTACAGTTATGGAATTTGGCACGAAGTGAGAACTTACAATGCAAATAAAGTAAAAAATATAGATATTTCATAAAAAAAAATTTTTGCTAAATTATATTTGTAATTCATTTAATACAAAATGAGTGCCCGTAACCACACATAAAAACCGCAAATTTTAATATACAATCTTAAGTTTGTCAACTTTTATATGTTGTAATTCCCATTGACCTACAATCCTGTATTTGGTGCAGAATCGTCGGTGGGCAAATCCGACCCGCACTTAACCGTTTTTTTTTTATTTATTGATCTTTTTTGTGCTATGTGTCTATTGAGAACACAATTTTATTGTGTCAACTAATTGTATTAAAGCTTTGAAGTACTGTGCTTATTTTTTTATAACATTGCTCAGCAGTGGGCGTAGTTCACTTGATATTTTATATAGTGGAATTGTATAATAGTAATTCACACATATTTTGATTTTTGATAGAAAAAATAATTATTGGATATATGTATTTAGAGAAGTTAATTGCCAAATAACTTTATCAGGCCGAAAAATTAAATATTACATATGCTTATACTGAGTATAAATATTGCCTCGAGTGATATTAAAGACATAACCGACTCTTGCAGAAATTGTATGTTCTAATAGTAATAAAAAAAGATATATAAAATTAAATATTTTTAAAGGTATGAGTGGTGGTGGGCGGGCGGTATGGTGGCGGCCCTGGGGCGACGTTTCAGTTCGCTACTGCTGTTTCTCCAAGTCGTTTTCTGTCACCCACCAGGCCCGGATGACCCGCGGGCTTTACCCGCTACACCTATCAGGTATTATAACATTCTCGCATTTAATTATATTATACTTTAGATCTTATTTTGTTTGGACATCTATTCTTAAGATTCATAATTTTTATTATTTAATTAAATTTTCAATTTTTAAATTAATTAATTAAACATAAAAAAACCAGTATTTCTACAATCAATATTGCAAATTTTCTATTACACATGAAAAACAAATTAATTATTTTACCTTTATTAAGAAACAAATGGTTAATCATAGGATTAAGACTTAATAGTAAGTCTGATATTAAACAAAAATGATACACGCTGGCTTTTAAGAAACATACTTACTCTAGATTGAACCTCCGAATTGTATGAATTATTATACATTTAAACTAGGTTCCACTTCACGGAAGGCATGAAGGGCGGCGCAGGGCAGGAAGGCGAGGCTATGGTGGTACAAATGATAGGCAGCCTGGCCGAGGCTTTGGAGTGCCAATACGGGCGTGTGGCCACGCGTCTCGCGAGGGCCTTCCGACCTCGCCCCGTATCCTCCACGTCAGGGTGGAAGTAAGTATTTCAAAAATTTGTAAAGTTGTTATTCCATTGTAAGGATAAAAAAATATTTTTAAAAAATATGTTAAAATTTGGACGTAGCGGAGTTCAACCTGCGGCTCTTAGAAACTATCCAAATGGTTGTCTTATCCAAATGGATAAGAAAGTGTTTAATTTTAATTCTAATAATTAAACTTCAGTAGATTTATAGCCAGGAAAGCTTTAACAAAAGAAAGGTTGGGAAGCCCTGAATTAGATGTTTTTGTGAAGAAAACAGATTGAGAAGATGGCTAACAAATTCTATTCAAATCCTTTCATATGTTCACCATGTAATCAAGAGATCTTGTTATATTAATATTTTTAACACAATGGTCCACCTAATAAGATTATATTATAATTTATTCAAATTTCTTATATGTGTGATTATTTTAGATGGCGTCGTGCATGTTGCATCCCGCATATAGTGATATTTGAGCTGAGCTTTTTATGTGTGCTCGTTGGTTTCTCCGTGCTTATTATATACTTCACCGACAGTGAAACGGATCCAACGTAAGTTACCGTGAATAAATTGATGAGTTCTGTTTTTTTAATATAAATGTCTATATTCGACCTGCACTCCACAAATCCATATAATATTATATACCACCAAAAACATCCTCTAAAAAACCAGCCAAGTTTCGATTAAGCTGTTTGTTTCTCTATAAAAAATAATACAAATGGCCTACATGCATATGCTGTATCCGACTTTAACGTAACGTAAAGTGGTGTCCATTGAACGTGACGTTGTGTTCCGTAGACGCCGCGACGTGCGGCAGGGTCTGGTGGTGGGCGCATGCGCGGCGGCGGGCGCCGTGCTGCTCGCCAACGTGTACGCGTGCGGGCGGGCGCTGGCCGCGCTGGCGCTGCCCCCGCGCGCCCGCCTTGCCCGCCTCGCGCGTGCGCTACGTCGGGACAGGGCGCACGCCGCCGCGCTGCGCCCCGAGGTGCAGGCGCTGACACACACGGTGAGTAACTGGAGATGGCTGCGCAGATATGAGTTGATTTTTTTTTACTTTTAACTATATTTTCCCCAGTATTTAAAATCTATTTGACCTGATATGTTGTCACATACCTTGAACATAATTTAACAAAGATTGTATTTGACCTTGTCAGGTCTAATATAGGTTTTGTTCAAGTGTTAAATTGTGAAATATTTTCACATTTTTCAACAATTCAATTCAAACAATTTCAGCTGCATGTTATGTATGTATCAAACAAAAGTGTAATTTTTTTACAGGTATCATGCCTAGATGCATTTACTGGCCAACAAACTCGCTTAGTGGTGGTCGTCGACGCTTTGGACAGCTGTGAGCAAGAAAAAGTATTAGCGCTTTTAAACGCCGTACACGCCCTTTGCTCTGATCCTAAGAGCCCTTTCATACTACTACTGGCTATCGATCCTCACATTATAAGCAAGGTGAGTTTTCTGCGGGAATAATTATATTTAGGCCGTAAAGTAGAAATAAAATTTTAGTAGAATGACCTAATTTAATGACACAGTGAGGTTATGTAGTCAACCTATTCAAATAAATATATTGCACTTATTCATGCAAGTTGAAGGACAGCTTAAATTTCTGTGTTGATGTATTAAACTAATGATCTATTTACACAAATTATTTATTTTAATGAAAAATATTTATTGTAGTATTAAATATAATTGGCAATTCATCACATTTCAAATGCGCAGGTTGCTTGGATGGAGGTTAGTTAAATGTTGGGTGTGTCCCTTTTAGACGACAGTCAATGTTGTGACTATCGATATATTATTAAAATCGATGTAATGTCGTGTACTTGCATGATCGGTCTTTGACTTTGCTGTTATTTTTATTTATTTTAACATTTGCCTTTGATGTCGCATGTTACAAATGAAATGTGAAAGTGTATTTCGACATATGTATATGATTTTTTCCTTAGTTTTAATTATTGTCCAGTTTTCTGAATAAAAATATCTGAATTTGTAAATTATTTTAGACGTGTAAATAGCATTTTGAATATTTTTCAAGTAGTAAAGACAAAACTACCAGCTAAAATAATATTTAATGTTTGTTCATACAATATTATATTCAGGCGGTAGAAATAAACAGTCGTCGTGCGTTGTCGGAGAGCAATATCGGTGGTTGGGATTATCTGCGGAACATGGTGCAACTGCCTTTCTACTTGCAAAACTCAGCGCTACGTCGCGTCAAAGTTGCCCAGCAGACAGCGGCCAGGAGGTTTCAGGCGTTGGGCACTGATGATTTCAGCACATCCCTGCAAAGATCTGTAAGTTAAAAATTTTCTGTCTAGATTTCTTTTAGCAAATGAAGCTGCATAGCTTAGGATATTAATGAATATAAACTAGTTTTAATGCTAAAACAAGTTTATATGATCTAATTAGTTAAAAATATTATGCCACCTTGGTGCAGTTAGGAAGAGTCTGCTTATAAATGATGTGGATGTGCATTCGACGTTCTTTTATATCCACGGTCTGATTAGATGAAATACAGCATTGGATAGTCAGCCAGCGCTGCCAGTTAACACGCAATATCTCCAAGGGTTTCCATGGAAAAAGGAGATAGTCTTTACATCGGTGGAATTAATTTCTGTGGCGTCCCCGTGGCATATAAGGTATTCGTGTGTACCTCCGAAACATCAAACACCTAGTGCGCGCTTGAAATGATATTTTCCATAGGTATCTGCACGTCGTCTATCATCCACATCCGAGCTGATGTCGAGCCAGGAGCGCATCAAGGGCGGGCGCGGCGAGGGGCGCGGTGAGGTGCGGGGTGAGGGGGCACGCGTGGAGGGGCGGCGGGGGCTGCGTGCCTCCGACTCAGTCGCGTCGTCGGTGGCGTCCGGGCTGCATCGCGCGCCCGCGCCCGCCGCCGGCGCCGCCGACCTTGGACGCGTGCTGCTGACGGATGATTACTTTAGCGATGTCAACCCTCGCAGTATGAGAAGGTTAATGAACGTGCTGTATGTTACAGGTGTGCTGTACTTTACTATCACAATCCCTCTATATTACATCGAATCATATAGAAACTGAAATTAATACTAAACATAACGTATCTCCATCTCCATTAAAATTAACTCCATATTTTTGTAACTTCACGCTGTAACCTATGTAAGATAGGATAGTCCGGAAAAATAAAAAAAATAAACGGCAGAAATCAACTCCGCTCTCTTCGTCTTCTAGGCTTAACTTTGATATTTTATTACTAGGCTAAACGTTTTACGATTGTATTTTATTTCATATTCGACTACTTTCAGGTCGTCTACTTAAAGCATTCCAAATAGAATTCAACTGGTATCAACTAGCCTCTTGGGTAAATTTGACGGAGCAGTGGCCTTTCCGCACATCCTGGATCATTTACCACCATGAGGCATACGAGGAACATATTGACGATACTACATCTCTTAAACACATATTTGAAAAGTAAGAATATTTATTTTGATACCAGTCGTTGCGCAGGGGCACAAAGTGCGACTATAAACGCGACAAGTTATGAGTTCGATTTCCGCTCAAGGAAAAGAAATATTTTATATCTCTTCGCTTTGTTAACGAGACAAAGTGCAGTGTAGTGTTCCTTCATTCAACACGCAATAACTCGTAAATTGGGTGGAAAGTAGTGAACGGAGTACTAACACTGCTATATGCAGAATGCAGAGTGAAGCTAAAAGGAGTTTTTTTCAGGGTTAAACCTTTAATCGGCGGGCTTCGTGAAGCCAGCACGCTAATGGAGTTAGATCGCGATGAACGCAAGCTGGAAGTATTCCTTAGTTTCCACCGCGCTACGCTCACTGCAGCCGACCTGAAGATATTTCTGCCCTTCACTATCAATTTAGACCCATATATTAAAAAAGTTATTAAAGGTATGTAAGATGGTTTATTGATAATTAATTTCTTTAAAGCTTTCTTTTTAATTATCTAAATATTTTAATTAAATAAAATCTTGTAAAGTAATCAAACAGTAATTAATATTTAGCTCTAATTTCGATGACATAAAGTAATTTATTAAAATTTATTTTTTGTGTATATATTAGAAGAGCAAGTGCAGTCAGGCGTAGAGGAGGAAATAGTAGTGACTGGTTCATCGCCCTGGCCGCAAACTTCCAGACAGCCGCATTCCAAGACATTCCATAAAAAACCGGTAATCAATTTTTTTTCACCTTCATGCTATATCCCGCATGTAGCAGCGTAGTCAGAGGGAGCCTAGTGTTAAGACACTCGGCTCCCCAATTTCCGCCGAATCGTGGAGGCATTGCATGTTGAATGATAAAACTCAACGCCGCGCTTTGCCTCGACACTAGAGAGAAGAAAAGAAAATATTTCCTCGAGTGGGAATTGAACCCGCAACCTGGCCCGTTTACAGTGACACGCTTGTAATAAATATACAATAATATATTATTACCTCTTCTATATCTAGCAATCTCATTATACTATCGACACTACGGTAAATAGAAACGTACTTTAATATTTCGATCTTTTCTTCATTGAAGAACACGCAAGAAAAGATCTTAAGACGATTATCAATTATCATTTATAAAAAAATTGTATATAAATATAAAATACGTTATAAACTTTTTATGAAATGCTTTGTCTATTATATAATAAAACGTATCCTATCATTCCATTGTTTGAGTTTTACTTGTGTGAGTTTGTAATAATACATTAACATTTATTTGTCTTACTAATTTGGGGCAATATTTATATTTGGAGCAGGCAATAATATCTTTAAGAAATGTTATTATGAATAATAAATAATTAACTGATTAATTTACAGACAAAAGCGCTAATCAACCCAGTACCACCAGTGTCGAACACAATGATGTCGCAAACAGTATTGACGGGGTGGAGCACGCACGCGCACGCAAACGCGCCGTCGCACGCGTACTCGCAGACGCAGGCGCAAGTGCAAGACCAAGCGCCGGTGGTGCCCTCTATAGCAGTTAATCCCATCGTGATGTTGAGAACCGCCTTCCCGGGATTGGTGAGCGATAAGTGATATATTTCATCGAATTAAATATTTATTTAATACATGATCCAAGTATAGGATTATTTTCCAATCTATTTGTGCAGGGTGACGCGTCGGGGCTGCGACTGTCGTCGCTGAGCGTGGAGCGCGTGTGCGGGCTGGTGCGTGCGGCGTTGGGCGCGGGCGGGAGCGTGGCGGCGGCGGCGCTGGCGGCGCACCGCGTGTGCGGCCTCGTGCTGGCCGTGTGCCGCCTCGCGGACCTCAAACCGGTACGACTTCCGCACGTTAACGCCGAATGAATCCACTATCCTTTCCGTTCAACTTGATTCCTTTAATTTTTGTTTAGGTTCACAGTATATACCGCATGTGACAGGGTAAACAGAAAAAAATATTATTAAGACACTCTGTTCCCCGCTTCCCGACACACGGCAGGCCAGTCGTGTCCCCGGAATTCGGGGGAAAGTGGGAAAAGGAGTATCTTAACACTAGGTTCTCTCTGCCTACCCTGCTACCTGCGGAATACAGTGTTAAGCTGAAGAGTAAAAAATAAAAACGTTAATACATTACAGATTTTAGATCTACCGTTTGGCGATTGGGAACTATTTAAGATGCTTATAATGAATTTACGCGAGTTGGAAGCGAACGTGCCTCTCAACCCTCCCGCTCTTACAGGTATGTACCCATAATTTATTATATATTATGAAGATACGTTACGATCTTGCCAGTCTGTAAACTAGACAGTTTGTAAGTTCGATTCCCACTTTAGGAAATCAAATATTATTTATATTTTATATAAAGCTATAATGAAGAACTTATATTAAAGATATACGTGCTTTATATATACTTATATAAAGCGCGTATATATTTACTATAAGTTCGTGACTTAGTTATGTTGTAATAATTGCATTTACAGTGATAGCCGATAAAGTGAGCGACTCGGAAACAGACAGCGTAAAACCGAGGTCTGGGATTGAACACCAGAGATCGCGTCCGTCGAATGTTGAAAAGCAGGTAATTACAAACAGTTTTATAATATTTTTATATAAACATATATCTATACAGAACTACGGCATACAGAACTACAGTATAGTTCGGTATAAATGTTTCGTCCGTAATTACTTTTAACTATCTATCTTCTTTATCCATCCATCCGTCACCCCGTCTGTCTCCCGTCATACAACACCTAGTCGAGTGACCCATCTGCCAACCAACTGAGCAACCAACCGGCCATTCAATCAATCTATCAATCAAATTTCATCAATCATTTTGCCTCACTTCTTGCCATTCAATCTGCTCGAACACTTGCAACTTACTTATATTGATACAGTAGCTACTTAAATATTCCTTATATATGATAAGACGGTGGTTTTTTTTTCTAATTATTTTTTTTATTAATTAAATATTACATTATAAATCAATGCCTAATTTTCTTATTATTGCAGCCATTTGCCGAATACCAGGTGAAGGTTTTTGATAAAAAGTTATCATGAATATGTAGTATAGTCCATTAGACACATTGCTTCTTGTTGTAATTTGAATATGTTTTACAATTCACGATTTATTTATTTTATTTTCATCATTTGGGTAGAAGTAGATTTAGCTTAATTGGAATTTGAATTGTGTGATGTAAGTGTAACAATGTTTGCTGAAAGCACATGAAATAGTTTTATTTTTGTTTTCACTTAAAGTTTTCATTTGCACATTCCTATTGTATATAATTTCATATATTAAATATTATATATGACATTACGATGAAAATTTGGTTAACTTCACAAGTAGCTCATTTGAAAATTAAACCTGCGTGCATATACCTAACATGCACTTGTATAGGCCATCCAATTTAAAAATGAACGCTCCTCCATCTAATTTGCCTATTTTAGTGTATAAAGTAAATATTACAACACTTCACCTGTGTGCGTATTAAAAATTTACTGCAAATTTAATGAAGTCAACTGATTATGCGATCTGTAGATATATCAATTGACATTTTTTGGGGCGAGCGTACTTCGCGCGACACGTCCGCTCTATAACGTGTTTGTTGAGTGGTGAAACTCAACGCCGCGCTTTGTCTCGATACCAGAGCGAGGAAATGAAAATAGTTAATATTTTATTTCCTCTAGTGGGAATCCAACCCACAACCTCATGCTTACAGTTGCACACTTGTGGCGTTGTGCCACGACTGATCTTGACTGACGTGTGAATTCTGGATGAAATGACTGGATGTTTGCTGATGTTATTTTTTGCTGAAACGTTTACTGACTATGACTATGTTCTAAGACCAACGTGTGAGTCAGTATCATCGGATTACCTAATTTGTATGTGTTTCTAAGTACAGTAGAGGGGCGTTCGGTTTTAGAGTAGACGATCTATACATACATAGCATGCTATACTATACGAAGATTACATTAACTGATTATTTAACATTTTAAACATATATATTTGTAGGTGACGTTAGAGGAGCAGATGATATGCGGAGCGCTACAAACGCTAAACGAGGAGGCCCTGGAGGATGTCCTGCAATCGGAACCTCCGGCGCAGTCCGCCAACGCGCCCCCAGGTGAGGCCCTGCGCACCATCCGCGAGACCCTCCCGCCGGCCGCCATGCCCCCTTCCCCTCGCGCGCCCTCTCCGCACTCTGCCACCGACTCAGAGGGAGAGGGGGAGGGGGGAGGGGAACGCCGCCCTGAACACGTTATCGTTAACCTATCGGATGACGTGTTCCTGTAATATTACCAAAGTTTTATAATTTTAATGAAAATATCCAAGAAATTATTTAACTTTTATAATTTTAATGAAATCGAATATTTGACTATCTCCGTTTTTATATAAATAAATATAAAAACAGAAATAATTTTCTGAACATATTTATTGTGTTTGCTTATGCTGGATGGTTCAGTTGAAAATATTTTTAAATAGTCAAATACTTATTTATTTCATGTTAGTGTCATTTGTGACTGAATTTAAAACTTCTTTAAAAGAAGGATTATTACATGATCATTTAGAGCTTAGTATGCTTTCATAACAAAAAGTCTCTAAAAGCTTCCCCACAATTGTACATAAAATGTACTTTACGCTTGTAAACCTTTTAAATTGCACTACTAAAATATGTTGCCATATTTTTAGAGGCCTTATTGAGATTAATAACTTAAATTTATGGTTGTTTGTATAATATACTTAAAGTTAGGCAAAGTGATAAATCGGAGACTTATGTTAAAGATCTCAATCTGCCATTGTAGATACGCATATCTTATGTTATAATTATTAGTAAAATTATCATAATAGATATCATTAAATTCAAATTTTTATTTTAAGCACGTATATATTTTTTTATGTACGTTGTATCTTTTGTAGAACAAAGTTGCTCTAATCAAATGTCACTTTCGTCACATAAAATAAAAGAAAATGCAATAAACAATAAAATAAAAGAATAAATAGTGAATTGTAAACATATTGAAACTGCTAATAGATAATAAGAATTGTGTCTAATGGATGATAACATTTTGACGATATTTTTTTTATCTAAATCCTACACCTGCTATTCCGCAAACCGCTGAAATCGTAAGAAACTTAAGCATTGATTTATAATGTTATTTTTAATTGAAAACACAATTAAATAAATATTTCGTCCACCTTATTGTGTAATGAATATTTGTAAGATTATATATCTTATAATAAATAACCTTAAAAAGGTGATCACAAAAAAATTAATTTTTAATGTTTCTGTATTGATATGGATATTTTAAAGCAACTTTTTTTTTATGAAAGGTACAAAACCTAGTGTTGTCGTGTCAAACCAAGTGTTGACAATTGATACAATGAAAGGAGTGGTACTTATTAATATCTTGATATGTTTAATATCATATTTATAAATAATTGTAACAGCCATATATCGAGACTTACCTTTAATATAATTTAGCCGATTGTTCCTCATTCCTAATGTTTTGCAATAATTAAGACTATAATAAATTTAAGAATATTTATTTTGGCTGTGCCCTATGTCCCGTGTCCCGAGCCCGGTTGTGATACACACGTGTCAGTAATTATAAGGTTCTAATTGTGCCATTACACATTTCGATGAACAGATATGTTCACAACTTTTTATTGTGAGTTTTTATATTTACTATTCAAGTTTTAGAAACCTATTGTACTTAACTATTCATGTTGTACATTTTTGTAGACGTATTATACAAGAGACTCCTAAAACTGTTATGTAAATAGTAATGATTGTTTCTTATGTATCCAGTTATGAAAGTAATAGTCTTTTAAACTCTAAGGCTGTTTTAGAAATAATTATTGTAGTTCATTTTATGCCTTTGTACTTAGTCATATATGACTGTAGAATGTGCCAGATCTGATAGAAGCGTACATATCGGGAAAAGCTCCTCGCCTTTTAGAATTCCATTTATCATTCCGTAGATAATTATTTTGATAAAGTTATGAATAAACGTTTTAAACCGAAAATTCGTTTTATTTGTTTCGCCTCTTGCAAGGGAGGGCCACGCGCCGCGCGACGCCGGCCCCCCCTCGCCCCCGCGCCCCTCACGGCCGCCTTGCTTTCAGAGTGCCCGCCGCCCGAGCGTGCACCCGTCGTCAGCTTCAGCGTGGAGAGCGACGACGCGCCCATCTCCTTTGTGGCGCGTCCCCGCCCGCTCCGCGCCCGCCGTGCGCCGCGCCCCTCCTCGCTGCGCCTCGCCGACGACGCCGCACCCGCCGCCCTCGCGCCCTCCGCGCGATCTCTCTCCGTGGAGGACGACCTGCGCCTGCGCGGCCTGCGTCTGGGCTGGCTCAAGGACAAACTGGTGCCACGCGCACCCGAGCCTGCGCCGCGCAGCGACGACGAGAGCGCGCCGCTCGTGAGCACGCCCAGCGCCGAGCTGTCGCCGCGCTCGGACGCCGGCGCCGCCTGGGACTCCCCGCCCGCCGGTGACCTGGCCGACCTGGACCTGCTGCCCGAGGGCAAGGGCGGGCGCGCCGCCAGTGACGCCTCCGTGTCCAACATGGTGGAACCCTACAACATGCGCCTGTTGTCGGAGGGGCTGCGCGCGCTGTGGCGCCAGGACGCGCTCGACTGCGACCCGCCCTGGCACGAGCCCGATTCCGCCGTGTGACCGCGCCGCATCGACGTGGACGTCGAGGCGGCCCATCTATGAGTACTTAAGAGTTACCTCACGACGATTGTAGACAGTGACCTTGTACTTAATTTTTCTTTTTATAAAAAGCTTAAAGCTTACTATTTTCGCAAATAGTAAGTAATCGTTGTGATATAGCAATATAGTCGTTTAGACTTATTAGTTACACCAGCGCTATTTCAAATGGCACAAAAACAAATTTTGACTATATAAATAGGAGAAATAAATGCATTTCAAAGTTCTCATTGAATATTTTTATTATTACTTGTCAGAGACTATAATAGTGCAAATTATGTAATTCTTTACCGCCATTTATTCTTATTCTTTTACCTTCACATCTCTCCTATATTTTGCAGGATAGCAAGAAGGTTTACTATTTTCTTTACCTATCCTGCACTCATTGCCTAATTAACATATGAAATTTGTTCGGCTTCATTCTCCACTAACTAAGTCTCTACAGTTACTTAATATTAGGTCAAAACATCCAATAACTTAAAAATACATCAAGCTTTTTTAATGAGATAAAGACGATACATTAATGTTTTTATAAATGATAACACGCTTTGGGAATTAAATGCTCGCTCTAATCTGTTTAAATTGTCAAGTTTCTTGCGCCAGTTCTTCTCAGATCGGAGGCATTCACTTTTATGAGCTGGTGGTTAATTGTTTGGCGTTCTAAAAGTGAAGCTTCTTGTATTGAATAAAATTATTTCACTTTATCAGAGACACAACAGTCTTATTCAAGATGATGTTTGATTTAAGGATGAAAATTAAATAAAATTAAATTACATGAATTGTTTAATATACATTATAATACCAACAATAAGTATATATTAGAGATCACAAATTAAATATACGAGCAAATTTACTACATGTCTACTTTACATAAATTAATCCTACAACTAAAATATATCAAACAGATTGGCCCATACTTGTCACACAAAACTGTTACACACGATAATTCCCTGTATTCTAAAGTAATTAATACACACATAAATGTATATATAAGTACGGATTTATCTTAATAATTCTTTCATCAATATTTTTATATTGCACTCAAAAAGAACATATGAGACGAATATGGTTTCAGTTGGATTTCCATAATACCAAATTTTGTGTAGAATATCAAAGTAGAATATCTACATATTTTATATGTAAAGCATATCCGATATATAATCGTTACAACATTATATCACCTAAGCAATCGCCACACAGGCTGTCAATATTTCAACAATCTTCTATCACTAATTACTAAGTCATAAATATGGCAATATTTATAGTTACAGTAAAGTAGCAAAATTCAATAAAAAATAAATAAACTTTCAAATGTAATCTCATTTTTATTTATAAATAAGATAAATGTGTGAGATAATGCATGTAAATAAATATTAAGCTACTGCCTACTACTAGTTAAACATTTCGAAAACTCTAAATAAGTACTGTCAACGTAAATAGCTGAAAAAAATAGAATATAAACATTCTTATAAAATATTATTGTTAAAACCAAACATTAAATGAGAGCATTTTGTATTTAAACATTTGGCCGTCTGTACAACACAAAGTAAACTAGACATGATATCTTAAATATTTTTTTAAAAGTGGAAACATAAGTATTATAAAATATTACAATGATAAAGAGTTATTAAAATCCACAAAAATAATCTACACTTATAATATATAACAATTACTATTCAAGTATCACACTTCAAATGACTTGTATGTTGCTAATACTAGTGATGGTGTCGTCTTGTATAAGCTTGTCGGGCGGGTCGGCGGCGGCGTCGCGCACCCTGTTGTCGGACGCGGGCTCAACCTCGTCCTCGGCAACCTCAGCGACCTCGTCGGGGTCGCGGAGATCGCCGTGGTCGCAGGGGTCGTCGGGATCGCAGAGGTCGTCGGGGGCGGCAGTAAGGGCGGGCGCGGGGGTGGTGAGCGCACTCCACCATCCTGATAGGGCGCCGCGCGCGTGCGACAGGGCGCCGCCAACCGCGCGCGATGTACTGGCGACCGCCCGCCCGGTGCTGGCCACAGCCGCTGACACCTTACGCCCTCCCTCCGTCGTCGACATTGTACTGATGAAATAATTCGTATTTTATATCAAAAAAATATTTACAAGCAACAACCTAAGCGGACGCCTGCCCGCCTAAGCTTATTGTTATATTATACCCAAATTATATAAAATTGTAGCCTATGAGTTATTTTGATTTACAAGAAATAATACTGTAAAGTTTCATCTATACTCAGTAAGTTTTTACGGGAAAGTAAAAAAAATATATCTATCTTCACAACCCTTCACATTTATAATATTAGTAGGATAGGATTCAGATTCTGAAAAAAACATTACATGCAAATCATATGGCCGTATGAATTCAATTCCCACTTGTTGAAATCACTCGCTCTGATAACGAGTTGAGGTAGAGTTCCGCTACTCAAGACGCAATATCTCGAAGGAAACGGGTGGAAAGTGAAGAACGCTAAGTTTCCCTTGCTTACCCTGCTACATACAAGAAACAACGTGAAACTAGAAAAAACTTACTGTGAAAATTTTAATTTCATGTCGGCAACAGACAATTGACCCGAAAAAGGATGCATTGGTGTAAGATTCATGAAAGCTTCAATGTCTGCATTGTTTGTTGACTTCAGCCATTTGTCATAGGCTGGTGTTGATTTGAATGCTGACATAAATTGAGCATTATAAGATTCCAACTCGCGACTCCCATCTATAACACAATTTAAACAACAGTTTATTAATTTGAATCACTAAATGTTATTTCCTTTTCTGGAGCTTAATTTTGAAGGTACTGAAGTCTTTTAACATTTGATATAATATATCTTCAAAATAATTGTTACCTATCAAGATTAAATTGCCTTGAAAAAGGCATATAAACAAAAAATAATGTGAAACAAATACCTGGTAACAGAGAGGTCCTTAATAAGTAGATTAAGTAGCTAGCAAATTGGTCCCTTATCCAGTTGTCACCCTGCGACGACGCATGGCGCACCACATGATCCGCAAACCTAAGGTCCTCTGTACTGAGGGTCAGCTGCCTCCTAAGGACTAAGTCTGCCGTCTCTATTCTCATTTCATTAAGTTCTACCAATACATCAAAGAGCTGCCTTTTTTGTTTAAAGAGTACATTAGAAGCTCCAACAACAAATCCTTTGACAGCTGCATCAGAGAGAAGGTCTAAATATTGCAGCGACAGATACGGTAAACAAAGGTAACCATCTTCGAAAAGTGGCAATGGAAATCCACATTCTGTTTGATCAATTTGACCAGTCAAATTGTAAAGGCCGTCAACACTCATATCTCTTGCCATAGTAGGACTTTGTTGTGCCTCTGGTATAGATTTCTGTGACTTGTATTTTTCACCAATGCTGTGGCATTTCTCTCTGCCGGTAGAAAGCTCTTGCCTGTCAACCACATCTGATAATATAGATTCATCAAAACTTTGCCTACTTACTCTGTCTTTTTCATCCATCATATTACCACTTTCCTTAGGAGACAGTTCCTCGTCTAACTGACTTGTTCCATTAATGAATGTTGTATTAGTATCAGCAATATCTACTTTTTCTAAAGGAAATGCTGGTATAGGTGATAGAGGCCTAGAAAGACTGAAAATGAAATATAAGCAAAATTTTATATATATATTTAGAAAAATACATATAGGGTGTTTGGTAATTCAACCAATACCACTGACAGAAATGAAAATCCTTAACTAACCGATACTACTAGTTACCACCACTGACGCCGTTAACAATTGTGAGGTTGATGTGTTATAATGAATTTTGACAGAAGCTTTTTATTTTTGCTGTTACCCACACATAGCAAGGTAGGTAGAGGACATAAATGTCTAAATTATAATTACTATAAACTCCAAATTTTAACAATGAATCAGTAACATTTTATGGAGTAACATATTTTAAAATTAAATATTAACTGAAAAATTGGCTTTGGCTTGATTAGCATTGACTTTAATACAAAAATAATAACCCTGTGTGCTATGTATGTATGTACATAAGTAGTCATTTCTGTTACAAATTTGGCAATTAACTCACACTACATTAGCAGACTGTGACAATCCATATTCTAAGCAGCGTGGTAAAAGTGATACAAGAGTTAAAAGGGCCCCTGAGAGGGCACCAACTGGTGACCCATAAATAAGAACTTTTCTTCTTAATAACAGAAGTTTAAACAGTAATAAAGCCTTGTGTTTCCAACATTCTACTAATTTTGTAATTGACAAGCCTAAAACAAAAACAAACATTAAATTATATAGTTCAATATGGTATTCAGACTAGAATTTGTAATTATCTATATTTACCTTCAAGAGCTTGATCTATCTGAACAGGGCAACTATTTAGATGTTTGAAAGCATCCTCTAACAGTTTTGTCTGAGAGAAATCACCTTGCAGAAACCATGCCCTCACAACTAATTCCATTTTTACAGCAAGCCTTCCAAAAAGAGGCACACGACATATTATGCAGACACTTTTTTGCACAGAACTACGAGTCATATCTTCAGTTTTTTGAACCACTTGCTGCAGAAACAGAAAATATTAATTAGTTTTTTTAACAGAAGAAAATATAAGTATTAAGAAATAAATAGTAGTAATTTATTAAGTTCCTTCTTACCTCCACAGGGATTTGGCGAAAACATGATATACCGTAAACAGTGTGAGGAGGGTCAGTCAAACTAGGTAAATTAAAGAATATTGTGTCTGAAAGATAGTTATGGGAACCATCAGGTAAAGCCAGAGCTGGAAGATAGCGCCAGGCTGCTGGTAATTCAGATGGACGACCCGGTACTAGTTCAGGATAACAGTGTTCCACCTGCCATTAAACAACAAAATGATTCATTAAACTTAGCTTACAAAAACTGTATTGATTTAAGAAGTGTAATGACGCCTACCTGACAACCTTTCTTATGATGGAAACCTACAACTATTATGTTTAACACTGGCTCGTTAATAAACGACATTTTATCTTCAAACAACTTTTTTACATAAAATAGGATTCATATTTTTAGTATTTAATTAAAATCAAGTAAATAATTTTCGACAACATCAACTACATCATAATTTGGATTTGAGATTGACATTATAGAAGGTTCAAGGTAGATGCACAGACAATGTAAAACTCAACTTCAATCATTACTTTATCACTATAAAACATCACTCATATTTTAAGTTTAGTATGTAATAGTTGTTGGTAGTAGTGTCTATTTTAATATAATATCAGATTTTCAAGATTATTTTCAAAGTGTAAATTAAGTTTTCGATAACTTAATTTAAAAGTCAACCTCTACGACCTACAACTTATTTTATGATAATTATAATATTATATAATAATATTATACACGAATCCTGCATAAACAATAATAAATATATTGAATTTTATAGCAATATTTTTAATTGAATAATCATAATTACTTAAAATGTATTATCGTACCGAAGTAGCTACTGTACCGTAAGCGGTACGTTTCCGACCGACCTTTGTCAAAATCCAGACTAGTTTATCATCTGTCTAATGTTCTCTATGTAAGAGCTCTGTTGTTTTGTGTGCATCTGTGCTATCGTTGCAAATTTTGATTTGCATTTTGCACTTTTTATTACTTATTAGCTAAACAAAACGGAATTAGTTTTTGTTGTGTTAATAGTGTTAAATTATTTGTTTTGTCGTTGACAAAGTTAAATTAGTTGAAATAGTTATATATTTTTAGTGTTAATCGAAAACTATTGTTGTTTACAATAAAATTTATGCGTCGCCATTTTCGCACTTATTGCAGTGACAATTTATGGGCTCGTGGTTTAAATACAGTAATACAAAATCAAAAGTGTGAATCGAATTATAACATTTTGCAGTTAATACAAAGTTGTGTGTTAAAGTGTTGCGCTTTAATTTTGGATGTATTGTTTAAAAAAGGTTAGTGTTGTGATTTTACTTACATTTGAACAATCTTATTGACATGCCTATTTATTTTGCGGTCCATAGTCTATCTATTCAATTGTAGAATTTCTTATTGATAGAAATAATTGTATGCTTAAGAAATTAACACAAAGAATATTCCTACAAAGTAATAATTTAAGAAATCTTCCAGATTATTTATACTTTGCGTTAATTATTTTAAAATATGTTACTCGAACTCATAAAGTGTTTGATCTAATAATTTTGTCAATAGTCCACGTAGTTAACATCGAAAAATCACTCCGGAAGCCATTCTTAAATATTTTTTTTACTAAATATAACGAATACACGTTATCTTACTCGCATTGCCATATACAAGAGTAACTTTGTACATAAACGAAAAAACATAATTAATATTCTAAAATGGATATAATCTTGGATACTGTTACATTTAAATTTGTTAACAATTTAGTTATAAATATTTTATTATTATATTGATTTATTATCTTTATCTTAATATCTATAATATAATAATGCATTTTGTGTTTTTGTAATAATTCTTAAGAACCGTACATGATTTAGTGCAAATTTGACACGAAATTTAAAAAAAAAATGTAACATATTTACATATTCCATTATTTTACAAATTGAAAATTAAATTAAAATGCATTTTAATATAAAAAATACTGAACTTTCTTGCTTTTTAGCTTTGAACTATTAATAAAATTTACCAGCTTTGTTAGTAATTGTTGTTCAGATGAACTGTTTACTGTTTAGATGAAAGATTGTGTAGATGAACCCCACACTAAGAGTGGGCACATAACCCTCTCTCCCTTTGTAAGCCCACTCTTAAATACTAGAGTTAAATGTTTTGATTATTATATAATCATTATATATAATTGCATGATACATTTCTAATTCTTTGTATTTTTATTTAAGTATATATTATTTTATACCTCGAATTTCTTCCTTTTCCATATCAATTTTACCGATCAGAATTCTCAAATTTACATTATTATACTTCAAATTTATTATAACAAAATTAAAATTTTCATTTGAAATGTTATAATTAATATTAAGGTTAAATTGTTTAATGTAATTGGCAAAACATACATTAGTTTCACAATACACATTAGTAAAAGAATAAATAAAAATAGACATGAAGTATTTGAAGTTTAAAAAGGCAAATTTAGTTAGTCAAATATGAATTTAGGATTCAAAACAAATATTGTGTTAAAACTATAAAACTTTTCTATTTCACAGGCTTCAATGGATAACACATTAGATCCATCGGCATGACTGAAAAGGTGCTATACCCAGGTAAAGAAATATCTTCCATTTTATTTAACTTATATTTTCACTATAAAATGTTACCTGTACACTGCGTATGAAAGGGTAGGCAGAGGAAATCTAATGTTAAAACAGTTTGTCTTATTTATCAGATCAAGGAAATGAAAATAATTAATTCCTCTTAGTAGACATCAAACCCACAACCATCACCTTTATCACAATAATTAGCTATTTCAGTATAGCCAAGGCAGTTTAGCAACATAGTAAAAAAATATTGTTTTTCAAATTGTCTTATGTATCTCGTTTATGGTTTGCTCATGCTCAGGAATTTTTTTAAGAATTATACATAGATCTATAGACTGAGAAATTAAATTTTGCATTATCTTCTATAATAGATTTATGTACGTATATTTTATTTATTTTTATATATTGTAATTCAGTGCATTGTGTATAAAAATAAATAAAATATATAGTGAGTAAATAATTTCGAAATTACTCTATTTACTTTTGTCATGATTCATGGTTGTAGGTAGCCTGATGTTCATGCTAGACATTTATTATTAGATCGGTTTCATTTATGTGACCAATAAATACGCTTCATACTAATACTCGTATAAAACTATTGAAAATTAGAAAAAATGGCAATGCGTTTTCGTAACGTAAAATAAATAAAAACTGATATAATTGATGTTACGAATAATGATTTAAGCTAATATAACAAATATACAATTAAAATATAAGACGACTAATACCACAATGGATAAACCCCCTCATACAATATCACGTGGTCCCAACGTCATGGATCGTCGGAGTCGTCACCCGAATCAATAAAGATTCTAGATTGTTCCAACCCGACTATTGATCTACAGTCTCTTCTCTACAGAATGACTTTAAGTGCGAATTCACAGTCGTACCGCTTGTGGTGAGTTTTCTTGTAACTGGGATCAGTTTAGCTTTTATATATCTAACTAATAAACTAACTTTGACTTTAATAGATCCTCCATTAAAGATTAACTACACTGTAGTTATTTTTAACCGACTTCTTTTTTTATTACGAAATGGTTTATTGTATTTTTTTTAAATAAACTTTATCAAGAAGAAAATTGATTTTATGACTTCTTTATAAAGCAAACGTTAATTCTTAGATATTATCGTTGTATTAACTTCAAAGGCCGTATTTGAATACGATAGGTCTGATAATAATCCAGAATTGTACGTCATCTTCAATGAGCATACGTGGAAAAACACAGCCCTATGAATCACATTAACGTATTTTAAGTAAATTTCCCTACACTCTACGAACAAAAAGAGCGAATAAATATTGAATTATCACTGCTAGATTCCAGTGATGAGCCAAGCCTGGAATCTAGCAAGCTTATGCTCATGGCGCAGTGGCATAAGCGTGTGTCGGATTGTGGGTTCGATTCCCATTCGCGAAAATGAAATATTTTTTGTTTATTTGCTCTTGTGTCGGGACAAAGCGCGGCATTGAGTTCTTCCACTCAACATGCAATGCCTCCAGAATGTAGCTTAATGGGAATAAAAAGTCTTAACACTTGGTTTCCTCTGCCTACTGGGATCCGGGATACAGCGTAAAGTTGAAAAAAAAAAACTATTATTGTATATTTATTTGTACGGAATGTACGTAATTTTATAGGATGACAAAAGTCACTGCTGTATATCTAATAAACGTTCTTCCTTAATGTTGTGAGGCGAAGTGACCTTCAATATCTGATACCATAACGAAAACATGATGTAGCACTTTTTGGTAATTTTTTTTCGTATTGACACTTGAAACTAATTTCTTTCAATTATAATACAAAACCGATTTACTTGAGCTATATATAAACTTTAAAGTAAAACTTAAAAATAATAATTACAATCAAATAGTATCAAGTATTATTGTGAAAAGTCATGTTGTGTAGTTTTCTTTCTTAGCCCAGCGAAAGCATGTTTATTTGGATATATTTTAAAACGCATGGACTAAAATTGATACTTGTTCAAAATCATTCATATGTTGTATTAATGTGTAAACTAGATATACTTTAAGGCTTATGATTTATATAAGCTCGTTAACTCTATCAATGGTTAATGTTTATATAATATTGCGAGTTATTTCTGTGAATTCTTAAATTTTTTCATTATTTCTAAGCATTTAGTTTGAGTTACTTTTTCAAGTAATCTTACAAAAATTATATTGATTTTGATTACAACATTTTTATATTAATGTCTCCTGATATGGAAACTTACTCAGTAGTTGGCTGCAAAGCTACCACTACATGTAAGTTTTTTACTTTACTACACATATATATATATATTTCGACACATGTGTGCGGAGGCCACGCACGATCACGTGAGAAGTGTGAGAGATTTAAGCCGTGAAACAAGCGCTTATATACCGGTCTTGTTTACTCCGATGCGGTGCACCGTGCATGTGCATCGGTTGGCGCATCACAGTTGAGCTCGCGGGAACATGGCCCGCCGTTGGATTGGATCGATGTCGGGGACCGACACCCGGCTCGCTCTCCATTCTGTCTTTGTGTCGACGTTACTTATCTAATCCTGGTTATATATATAGCTTAAACGTTGTTTGTTCTTATTAGAATAGTTTAACATTATTCGTTCGTTAATTGCTGTCAGTTTTGTAAGATTTTAAGTAAAATCTTATTTATTCTCTCTCTCTCTCTCTCTCAATAAAATATACCAAATATTTGATTGGTTTATTTATTATTATTATTGCACTTTTCTTTTCATTAAATTGTGTTGTCTATTTTAAAAGGAATAGGCAACGTACTTTTTCACTAAAATGCCGTCTAAACATTCCTAATAAAATTATAAGCTAGCATTTTATTAGATTTAAATAAAGATTGTGATCTTTATTTAGATATAATAATTTTTTTTTTCTTACTTTACATCAAGGCCACTTACATGAATAATATGAATATATAAAAGATCCAGATATGTTTATCTATTCTGCCACAGAAAATCTTTATTCTTTGCAATCAAATACGGCACATGCGCACCCCTGTGACCTTGACGTCTAGTGACAATTCAGGGGAAGAGTGTCGCGTTTGGTTAGTACAATAATAATATAAGAGATCTCTATAAACACTTATTATCATAACAATGAAAAAGAAATCTTTTAGCGTTATATATTTAACTTTAATTAATCTATAATTAGAGTTTAACTCACAACTCGGATATTTTGCATAGAGTATCGATTTCTGAGTTCTGATATTGTTCCGGCTGCTTATTGAGCACTTGTGACGCATTGCACCAAAGATGTTTAACTGCAACTAGAAATATATTTAATTAATTATTCAGCTTCACGTTGTATCCGGCACGCAGCAGGGCAGATAGAGAGAACTTAAGTGTTAAAACACTCCGTTCCCCACTGTAGGCCGAATTCTGGAGGCATTGAGTGTTGAGTGCGGAACTCTACTTTGCCTTGACACCAAGGCGAAAAAATATAAATTTAAATAAATATTTAATTTGAGTGATGATCGAACCTACAACCAGTCGTGTTAGCAGTGACACTTTGTGCCCCTGCGCCACGTCTGGCCTCGCTATATAGGACTATATTTACATGTATTTATTTACATTTACGTACAGTGGAATAATAGTTCTAAGTCTAACACATAATAGGGCCACTGAACTGGGCTGGGTGCCGCTCTACAAGCACGAGTGAAACCCGGCCCGCTCGAGGTCATTGAACCGTTCATTTTGCTGCATCCGTTGCAAATACTCTTATGCACATTTCTATTACCTGCCACCAACCTTCTTTTGAATGTATAAAGCAATTTTCGTTTCTAAGCCAAATTAAAAAATTATAGACGTAAGAAGTACTGACGACTCACTGTAGAAAGTAGCAGATATTGCGCTCGCTATATAAAAGATATATTTTTAAGGTATTTGTCATTTTTACAGTTACTTGTTGTATTGTTTGGTATTTGTTAACTATTGATTTCCAAAAATCTAAATTATCTCGTTAATCCAAATTAAATGTCACTGATAACTGAAGGACGAGCAGGGCGACAGCAGACAGTCAGAGGTATCTTAGTAATAGGGTGCCGTTTTACCCTTTAGATACGTAACCCTAAAAGAGAATAAAAAAATGAGAATTCTCCCAGGAAATTATTAAAGATATCAACATATTAATAAAAACTAAATTATTAAAAGTTTTAGTTCATATTAAAATGAGGGTATAAAATAACGATGCGTATGTTTTATGGCCTTATTAAAAAATAATTGGAAACTATTTGAACAAGTAGATAGGCAAATTACATGACACATTTAACTACCATCATATTCCTTTATCATTGTGTAGGGGCCGTCGTGGCACAGCGACACATGGGTGTGACTGTAACGCGACGGTTGTGGGTTCGATCCCCACTCGAGGAAGTGTAATATTTATTTACGCTTTCTTCGCTCTGGTGTCGAGGCAAAACGCGGCATCGAGTTCTGCCACTTACACGCAATGCCTCCAGAATTCGGGAGAAAGTACGGAACGGAGTGTCTTAACACTAGGTTCCATCTGCCTACCCTGCTGTGTGCGGGATACAGCGTGAAGCTGAAAAAAAAAATGTGTAAAAATGTTCAGTTCTGCGTTCACATTACAATAATGCAATTTTCCCTCTTTAGGGATTAAGGTGTCGTTTCTGCTTTCTGCGGTTTTCGCCGACGCGAAGCTTATCGACCGGAACCGTCGGATAGTAATTTACAAGTGAACCCTTTGTACTGAGTGGAGACCTCCACCACCCCCTAGCCAGTTATTGACGAGTCACGCTGATAGTTGTCATGATTATACCAATTTATCCATTTCTAAATTAAAATATTCATATAAAATTAAAATTTTACAAAATATATTTTTAAAGCACATTGCAAAAATACTTAGTATAAAATTATTGTGCTTACAATATTTCAATGTTAATTCAGTTTTTAGGTGTTTTAATCTAAATAATGCTTAGACCACTGAAATTGACATTCTTCACGGTAGCTCTGGTTCGTTGGCATTCGCCCACGGGAACAGGTTTTGCAATGCAATGCGTTTAGTCCGTTCTTAAGGTTAAATGAGTGAATAAAAACATACATGTAATAATAGGACTGAAATTTTGCCTTAATTTTTACCTATAGTAGATTATTTTCTTGTGGATTAAAGTAGCGTCTCTGATGAGTGAGTAGAGAAAGAAAAAATCTTTTAGTGTCGACTTCGGGGGAAGGGGAAACGGTGGGTGTAAGGGGTGCGGTCGGTGGTAGGAGTTGTTATATAGTGACGCGATCACGTGTACATTTTGCAGCCTGTATTGATCCTGTCGTCTTTTTCTTGTTAAATGCGGTAACACTGCGTGATTTCCTACAATTTCAAGTCCCTATTGAGGATCGCTCTAAGTCAGTTGTTCGTATTATTCCTAGAGTTATTTTAGTAAATTATTACGAGTTGGATTTGAGAACGAATGATGTAAAAGTTCTAACACTTAATGTAATTTTAAAATTAAATTAAATAAGCCGCCCTTTACCTCGAGATCATAGCAAAGAAATGGAAATATAAATTTTAAATAAATATTTCACTTCCTCGAATTGGGATCGAACCCACAACCTGTCTGGTTTACAGGCACACTTTATGCCACTGCGCCACGGCTGACCTCAATGTGAAATTGTTAACGATATTAAATATATTGGTTTTAAGTAACTTAAAATAGTTAACATTAAGTACAAAATGTTATGATAGGTAGGTACATAGGTATCAAGCAGGTGTACGCCACCGAAGCTGTCCCAAGCGAATTGTTGTGCCGTCTCACCGCTGAACGGTGTTGCTGTTTGGGTGCGTGCCATTATTTCCTCATTTTATGTTATTTTTGTCAAGCGAACCCACATTGGTATTGGGTCGATCGATTGGATTTCAAAATAAATTACTAAGTGTTATTACGAAAGAGTGTTTGTCTGCAAACTATGTTATATGTGTTTGTGTAAATTAAATACAACAATATATTATATTAGTTACGCTTTTACTGCTTATGGCAGAATGTGGGGAACGGAGTGTCTTAACATTAAGTTCCCTCTGCCTATCCTGCCGTGTGCGGGATACAACGTGAAGCTGATTTATTTATATATTTCAGGCTTCTTCGACAAGACTTAAATGTCTATTTCTAATTTCTTAACATGCAAGCTTATGAATGCTATTAAAAAATGATTATTTACAATAGTTTTTATGAAAACATGTCCTTTTATAGTGAGTAAAAGGAACATTACATGTTATTGAGAATAACGACGCTAGTTCACGGCGAGCGGTCGGCAAAAGTTAGACAAGAGACTGAAAAGAGGCGTGTAAGTGTAGTGAAGTAGAACGAGATGCGAGATTTGTATGCGTGCGCTCTATTTTGGTCGCGGTGGCACACTCGACGGCTAATCGGCGCGTCACGTGGCCGCCGCCGGAAGGACGGGGGGTGAGGCCTCGCGGGACGCGGCCGGAATGCAGTCACCACCGCCCGGACCCCGGGACCCCGGGACCCCGGCGCACGGCCCACCAGCTACCACTACTTGGACCATGTCCACTGACAACAGCCACCTAGATAACTTGTATTGTTATCACTGTGTAATATGATATTCAAAACTATATTTAAATTATGAGACGTATACAGGTGGGGTCGCGTTAAACAGTTAACTCTTTTTATGAGTCAATCCTGTTATACTAAATATATTTTGTGTAAATTCATCTTTTAAGATTACAATTCCGTTTTATTGAACATAATAGGAATGCGATGTAAGGATGAGATTTTGAAGTAGGAGCAAGTAATTGCACCGCGCGGATTGCAGCCACCCCCGCGCGCCCGACGCCCGCTCTCGAACGCCGTAAGTAAACAGTCTGGTCTCGCTCGCACCGGCCGCCGCGTCGCGCACCCGCGTCTGAGGTGCACTCGCTGTTCCTATTATTTTCGTGACGGGTATTGCGCCGAAGCCGATTCCCGCATCCTCGCCCCGAGACGCGAGGTCCGGTCTCGCGGTGTCAGTCCGCGCCCGGGGCCAGTCAGTCAGTGATGTGACAAACTTAGTGTCGAATTAGTGTCAGTGGTGGTTCGCCGATGATACACGTAAATGTGAATGGGGCACGAATCGGACTTGGAAAATGCATTTCAAGGAGTCGTTTGCGATGAGCGATCGTCCGAACGAGCGCAGCCGGCGCAACTCCCGATGCAAGGGTGGGTGTCTGCTCACTACTAGACAGTAGTAGTGTCTGTCCGCGGTGACGGCCGCGGATGCTTTGCGCTTACTCTCTCGGCCCACAAGTCACAACACGCCTGTTCGTATACAACAAACAGCTGCTTGTTTCTCGCACGCATGGGTCGCAGGTTGCATTAAAAGCTACTACACAAATAGGATTGCTACTAAAACTGTTAAATGGACATTATGAAATTATAACTTACACTGGTACACTGGTTTTTCATTAATTTTATTGATTAATCGCAGAAAAATTTACTCGTTTTCATTAAAAATATTAAAAATCCTTTTTAATTATATTTATTTATTAAATATATTTGTTTAGTAATTTTATTCGGTACAAAAAATACTTTTCTACTCAGTTACATAAATAATTTCCCTGTTAAATTATTATTAGGTCAAATGTCAGAATAATTGTTAGTCGATTTCAACGGTACACCTTTTCTTAAATCTTTTTTGCGTTATCGACCACAACATCGTTTCGTGGGGTGTAGCAGTAGAAAATAAATATAATACAATTCAGGATTTTAAAAAATATTCATGCAATCTCAATTCACAATTTTATATTATCTATGAGTATTCATCAAGAGAAAAATATTTACTTAGTTTGTTTTGAAACTAATGATTACATCAAAAGATAACGTTACAAAAACTGTAATATAACGAAAAAATTAAGAATTGTCACTCGTTAAAGCTTACATTACTATTATTTAAAAAAAGTATAAAAGTAGTCGTCTTTAGAAACAATTTGACTATATACGTTATGGTTAAAGGTTTTAAATATTTAAACAAGGTGTGGCATTTAGTTCATCACCCAAGAGATATAAATCAATAAAAAACTACATATAATTGTAACTTTAATAGAATTGAGATAAAAATAATTAAAATACCATTAAAAAGTACAAACATGTTATTACATATATTCAATTTCAATAATTTTATCAATTTCCTCGACAATTTACTACGATATGAAAACGTAAAAATAAACATCTATTAAAAATGTATCAAAAATCTGCATGAATATTTGGGGTTTTCCTTATAAATTTGCAGAAATAGGGTGCTTAGGGTACACTTCGGAGTACTTCAAGCAAGATTTTTATAAATTTTTTTTACATTTTAATTGGTAGTTAACCCGTTGAGTCACGTGTGGTTTGAATTCTTTGGTATAAATAGCCCTATTGGATTAAGAGCCTTAAGTTAAGGTGTTTTGCTTTTCAAATGGACCATCCGTAGTTTGGTTTTATATATCTTAAACAAATATTTTTGTAATATGACGAAGGCTACAATATTAAATAACATAAAATTTCATTATTAATTGGAAATTTTTATTCATAACTTAGCACATCAACATTTTTAACATATTGTTATTGTAAAAAAAAATAAGTCATTATTAAAACATTTATTATCAAACATAGAAAGGGTAAAGAATTTCTTATAGAATATTTTCTTCACTTCCTTATGTGTAATAAAAGTAGATTTTACGTTATTCACCTCATTTGATTACTTTTGAGTAGCATACTTGCATGAAATAAACACACATTTTGTCTCCGGAGTGTTTTAACACTAGTCTCCCTCTGTGTGTGGGATACAGCGTGAAGCTGAAAAATTTAAAATGTCGTCTTTTTTTCGACATTTATTGCAAATATTATTTACTTTCTTCTACTGAAAGTTTGTCGTCTTCGGTCGAATACTCTTCCTCTAGAAATACCTCAAATTGTTCAGTATTTTTTAATGTAGTATTTTTTTTATTCTTAATTGCAGTATTTTTTTGTTTATATTTTTAAAGGCTACATTTCTCGATAATTGAAAGTCGTTTCAAGGTGTTGACCGTGATTCAAGAAGCCAAAATTCTATATAAATACATAATTTCTGTAAAAATATTTCATATCTCCAACAGCTTCTTTTGCTGTCAGATGAAAACCAATGTTAATTAAGGATTTGTTAAACAATACATATTAATTAATTTCCTTTAACATTTATTTAATAAAACCTTGTATTGGTATCGTAATTATGACTGCTGTATTGCTTTTTTTTGTCACAGAATTATTTCCGCCACTCGCGTAAAGGCTTGTAGAAAATCTCTTAGTGTAAAATAAACACTTCGCGCTTTTAAAAAGTAACGTTAGCAGATAAACAGACAGATGAATTAAATAGGCCGCCTGGAAGTTGAAAAATATTAATGTATGGGTACATTCAGCTTTTTAACCGACTTCTGTAAGAAAAGGAGGTTATCAATTCGACTGTATTTTTTTTCGTTAAAGATTTCTCCTAGATCTTGACCAAAAATACTCTTTCAAATTTTATAGTAGAATAAGCTAATATTGCCTCAATTATATTTTAAAACTTGTAATTTAAGGCCAATTTCCTATGGATAGTATTATAGTGTCTCGCCTTGTTGGAATTTATATATGTGTAGACCTATATATAAATTGGTGTAAATCGCAAATATTTTTATTCCATTTTTTTCTCGACCTGCTTCAAAATAATACCTTACAGGCCTGTTGTTTTACCACTAAATTACCAAATTGTCATGGGAAATATGCGTACATAAAGTTATTAAAAAATACAAACACTTATTAGACGAGTAATTCTTATTATAAATCTGCTCTATTTATAGATATTTTATACTCATTAAATCACACGAAAGCAAAATGACATTCACCAAAACATTAACATGTTATCAATACAAAAATAAAAAAAATTAAAAATGTTACTTATTATTCTTGAGAAGTCTTAAAATGATCCATCCAATAGTAGCTTTTTCCTTTTATTATTTACAAGCGGACCTTTCAAATTGCAATAAGTATTACGTAAGGAATTAAATATAGACTTGTTATTCAGTACCTACCTACTAAGGCACGCTTATAACAAACATCAAGCCGTGTCATAGAAATTTATATGTTGCAAAAATCAATAACCGAGGTGTTCGTTGAATAACGTCTTTTAATTATTAAAAAAACATATTGTAGATTTGTAAAACAAGATTTTAAAGTAAATAGACAGTCCAAAGGTTATTTAATTTCACACAATTTATTTATAATGATAAATACATATTTTAAATGGTTACGAATAATAGGGAAATTCTACAGTTGGTTAGTTTGTTATAGGCTTTAGAATCTATGCGGCAAGAGGGATGAGGGGGGGGGGGAGCACTGAGGATGGAGGTGAGATCATAGTGGCGAGTGGCCCGGGGAGGCGATCAATATGTACATTGAGCATACATACGTACATACCTATATAAATAACGGTGCCTAACTTCTCCCAACTCACTGTCTGCCCCAAATACTGCGCCAAAACCCCCCAATACCCCACCCCTGATTATTTATACTATTCTTTTTAATAAACGTGGTTTTGTAATGTTTGGCTAGATATAATATATATTTTTGCACTATATAGTGTAATTTATTTGATACGAGTGTATTCTAGTTATTGAGAAATAAAAGAAATACGTATAGATAGAATTCATTTGCTAATCAAAATTGACACCTACTGGTCCCTTAATAATTTGGTCAAGGACAACAGTGCAATTCTATTTATTGAAAATATATTATCCGACTAATATTATAAATGTGAAAGTTTATGAGGATGGTTGTTTGTTCCACATTCGAGCAGAAACTACAGAACGGATTTAGATAAAAAATTACGTACCTAATATAGGTAAGTTTAAACATCAGAATCACACATAGGGTACTATTTTTGTAAATAAGTTTTTAATAAGTTTATATTAAGTCTAAGCTACTGTTAGTGATAGAGCATAATCCAATTATTTTATTTTTGTATATATTTTATTTATTTCACGCATCTTCACATTTCCCATTTACTTATGAAAGCGCTACTAAACAACTAAAAATAGTATGCGGCGAAATTATAATTTTCGGTTTTGGTCATTTAAATGTTCTAAAAATTCTATTGCGTTTTCCAGAAACTTGATGGTTTTCTATTGCCTGATGTTGAAAGTAATTCATTGTTTTGGGTTGCGAAGTTGTCAACATTAAAATTTTGTCGCAAGTAATTTTCAATTGATGTTTATTCAAACTTTTAATTGAATTAATTATATTGAGGAATCTCCGATTCAATAAAATTTACTAAGAATCTAACTTTATAAATAAAATAAATAAAACCGCTTCACACTGTAACTCGCGTACAGCAGGCTAGGCAGAGGGAATCTAGTATAAAGATACTATACTCAGAATTTGTAATTCGTTCCTCTCAGAATTCTGAAGGCAAAGCGAGGAAATGAAGATATTAATTATTTCATTTCCTCAAGAATCGAATCGAAAATCTGTGGGATCGAACCCAGTCGCGTCACGCTAACACCCGTCACCCTTGCGCCCCTCCGCCCCCTTACCAACTTCAATTGCTGTTGTAGATTTTGGACTGAATCGAAGATAAAGATCAGCAACAGCACAGCAAAACGATGAATTTTTCAACTTGGACGACGATCTTAAGTTGAAATCGGTTTGGCTAAAACAAATACAACGAATTATGTAGTAAATATTAATTTTGATAAAAATTGATATTTTGAACGTACTTTTATTTATATTGTAAGTGCAAAATTTGCGAATTTGAAACTTGAAGGTACCTTAACTTAATTTGAGATTAACTTGATTTGAGGGTAACTTAATTTGAGATTCCAAAAAGTGAAAGTTACGTGTTAAAATAATGAATTCTAAGTTTTAAAAAAGTTTAAAATATTGCGTTTATACAAATCTTTTCAAACAATCCTTTTAATTCATGGTTATTACTCGTAAATAAAATATAGTAGGTACTTACGGTTTTATTTTAAATCTGCATATACATTATTTTAAAATTTTATGTTTTTAAGTAAAATATTGGTCCGGTCAATCTATCATTAAAAACTTTGGGCCAAATAACAATAAAATAACATAGATCTGCAATTTGATAGAGTTAGTAGAGTTTGGTACACCATTATCAATAAAATATCAAAAATCCTCGTCAATTACATGTGTACTAGGAAAAGTTATTCAAGGTCGCTGCCCAAAGCTTTCGGTATTTTTTTTATTTTAAGTATATAAAAATGCGATCTTTCAAACTATACAACGGATTTAAATATGCTTTTCATTACAAGAAGAGTGATTTAAGAGGAAACTTTATATGAGTACATCGTTTATTTATTATTTATTTATTAGGCAAGCCAACGTTACATTATTTTAAAAATACAATAAATTAAAAAACGTTTTACATTGTAGGTACACCACCACAAACATTCATATCTAACAAACCTACACCCAATTGAAAACAATACAAAGTTTTATTAATAAAATATAAAAAAACAATGTACATAATGTGTCCTACTTCTCATTAATTATCTATTAATGTGTGTGACGTAAAAATATATTTTTAGTACGTGTAAAACGCTAGCTAAACGTTTACGCCATAGATTCGAATTCTATACTACGGAGTTGCGTAGTATATTATATTCCGCATTTTTTAAATATATAGAATTGTATATGCTATAAAGATCTAAAAATTTTATTATACATACTATATGTTTGATATTGCTGCTATTTGACATCCGGTTGGCACATATAAAATTATAATATAGTTTTATGGATAAGCAGGTATTTTTTTATAAAGAATGTTTATATTTCTTTTAGCTGTTGATAATTTAATTTAATCAAAGTTCGCACAGTTCGCAATACTAATAAATCAACAACTTCATCATCAACAATACTTGTTTATTTCTCTGACATATGCTACAAATTATACAGAATGTAAGATTTTAATCGTTTTAATGGGTAATGGAAGTACATAAATAACATTTGAAGATAATTTTATGACTCACAACTCCTAGATTCTTCTATCTCC
The DNA here is from genome assembly GCA_016802625.1 of Heliconius numata. Classification (NCBI taxonomy): domain Eukaryota; kingdom Metazoa; phylum Arthropoda; class Insecta; order Lepidoptera; family Nymphalidae; genus Heliconius; species Heliconius numata. Next base: position 2,787,966 of record JAEBDU010000001.1, on the reverse strand, counting down.
TCCTCCTACCTAGATTTTAGATATAAGTTACTGTTTACGAAAAACCCAAGACACCGAAATTTGTTATCCTTGACATTGAATATTTCTTAAGCACGCATGGGATCGATGGGGACTTTTGATATTTTATTTGTAATGGTTTATTCAAGGTCTCTACTAAAATTTAGCTTTGTGGGAATATTTGCTCATTGAAATATTTATTTCACCGGCCTTGAGCGTTAAAAAAATATAATATTTTAAAAACACGTTTAAAAATATATATACACTTTAGTATTTCTTCTTGCAATAGTCCTTTTTCAACAACAACGTCGTTATACTCATGATGTATTGTTGTTAGGCGCTGGCGTCAAGATGGAGCATTTCCAGGCGGCGCTGGACCCTCGCAAGCAGGAGCTGCTGGAAGCTCGCTTTCTGGGCGCCAAGGTCAGCCAACTATTTTATACCTACGTAGACTGGGTCATTAAAAATATAACACATTTCTTTGAATTAAAACGTTGTATGGTTAAAATAGAAAAAAGTTAATTAAATTTATTTTCTAATAAATAACCCCAGCTTCTAAGTTTCCATTTAACCATACCTTGAAATTAACATAAAGTATGTCTATAAAAAATATCAATTAATTAATAAAAGCTTAGCGTTAATCGAAAGTAAATTGATGCTAATCCTTTACATAATATTTAAAATATGCGAAATTGAATACATCTTTATGTAACTCAATTTCTATATCGCTTCAAAAATGCCAGTTTATTGATGTTTTCGTATCGATTCTTTTGTTCTCTCGTCGCTTCCTGTGCGTTCTGTTAGGTTGTTAGTTCAGTTTATCGGCTACGTGGAGACGTTGCTATGTATCATCGGGCTACGTCAGCACACCGGCTCGGGCTTACGTGTACAAAAGAAAATGGCCGCATCGCTAATAATGGAAGGAAACAAACATTGTGTTTACGACGTTATGCAATTGTTAGGCGATATATTCTTTTGGCAGTTTTAATTATTTTAATGTGAATGCGTTGATTTCGAACACCGTATTGGTACCATTATCTTTTTTTAATCTTTTACCTTTTTTAAAGTAATCATAAAAAAAAATACTGTCATATAATAATTGTATATCAAATTAAGCTATTCCAAAAAGAGATTGTTATGTAAAGATTCTTCTTTAAGTTATGTGGTTGTAGTATTATAAGTTGGTCTCGGTCTCGACCCCACCTTAGAGAACCGTTGCTGAGACTGCTTGCGCGGGCTGCGGCGGATCATTGTGTTGTGTCGCACCGCTCACTTACCTACATGTATGTATGTATGTATATATATAAATAGCTTGCTTGCATACATATATTGTGGTCTCGGGCAAGTAAGTGCTGTAGATATGTAATTCCATTATGTGTCTCGCCTCCGTCCGCCACACTCTACCCTCCCCGCACCTCCCTCCCCCCTCACTCCCCCTGCCGCCGTGCCCGCGCTTCACTTCCACTCCCCCCGGTGAACCTATTGACGCGTCATTTTGCCGCGCCAGAGCATTGGTTTTGTACGTTGTTTTGCTTTATAGGTTATTCAAATGATCTCCTTTTATTAACTAAACTAAACTCTCCCCATACGTACATCGATGTCGTTTTATGTGAGTAACCAACGTTTCAAATTATTTTGTCTACTCTCCGTCTTTTTTGTGGTAGCGAATCATTGAGCACAGGTGTCGAGGGGTAGAGAGAGCACACGGTTCGCACTCGCAGTCTATAATAATGAGCGTCGTAGGTACGAGACTACCATTTCGTCATTCGACAACAAGATGGCGGACGGACATAAATAGTTTGTCGGTAAATGTACGTTTGTGACTTATCAACCTACAAACAGATTGGTGCTCTCGCTGCCTGACTGCGCGGAATCAGAGCGCAAACTGGACTACGTAATTCTTGAGAATAATGCTCGGGCTCGTATGGCGCGCCGACTTTTTAATATATATTTTTATTATTAAAAACACTTTATGTGCGTTTATGCTAATTGTTCGCGCATTAAATTAAATTTTAATTACGAATGTTGTATTTAACGTTGTACAAGGACGTCGATGTAGTATGTGCTTGTTTATAAAAGATTCTTGTATTTGGTAGGTCTAAATATAGACAGACTGTTCTAATAAGAGGGGTTTCTAAAATAATCGCATGGTTTACATGAGCGCATTGATCGCGTGCTTGCAGGTGAGCGCAGGGGCGATACTTGTAGAAACTCGACGAGTCACAGAATTCAACACGGTGAGTTTGGAATTTATATTTCAATCAATATGTATTGTCAAATATCACAGTAGTAGAGATAGAGAGAGAGAGTTGATAGAGAGAAGGGAGAGAGAACCATCTGTTGCTGCATGATGGCATACGCTAAATATAGAAATATGATTTCGCTCGACGTAAAATGTAATATGGCGCCCGTTATCTCGATGACAAATTTATTATGTACGTAATATATGATAGCGGAATAACAACATTTTATCGTTATCAGTCGAAATGGGCGTAATAAATAAGAAATATTTAACGTTTAGTACACAGCGCACATTCTATTTGTAATATAGCAGAGATTAAGTTAACCGGTATCGATTGTACGAGTGTACGCGACAGTGACAAGTAGTGGTTGCGGCGAGGGGTGTTTGCGAGTGCAAGAGAGCTAGAGCATGCCGGCGGCGGTGTGGAGCGCGGCCGGCCTTAGACTCGGGGCCGCGGGGTCACCGACACCGCCTCGTCCCGCGCCGCCTAGCTGTCACCGTCCGCGGGACGGGTGCTTTGCCATTTTACTATTTTGATTTATGTTGCACATATTATCTATGTAATGACATATAACAGTATGTATTGTTGAAATACAGGTATTTTTGGTACACCAAAAATATTGTCATAATTATGTACGTATTGTAAATACAAATGTTATGAATAAATAATATTATGTTTATATTAAAACATTTGTATTATATAATTTTTATGCTTATTTAGTATATTGATATGTTTTATGAAGATACATAAATAGTAATGCAAAATTAAGATAAGATACATCCTTTGGATTTGTTACTATACATACATATACATTATATGATCACAACGTTCAGTCGACAAGTTTGCACATTGAATACGAAGGGAAATTGTAATATGGCGCACACGGCCTCGCCCCGCCTCGACCACAATGTGCCGCCCGGTTCCGCAGTTATTTTTACACAGCCCGACCTTTCGCACCGGTCATCACCGCACTCAGCATAATTTACATCTTAAAGCGCACTCGCGAACGGCACTATTCAGGCACTAACGAACGTGATTCGATATTCGACAACCATCTGCGACGTCGCTTCGCTCGCTCGATATACCCACAGTCGCAAATTCGAAAGTGAATCGGAATTGTAAAAACATAGACGAGACGTAGATCGCAATTGTTGCATACGGAGCGTCCGCTCATACAGACTGCCGCGAAGGCAATGAACGCGCGCGGAGTGCCGCGGGGCTCCGGGGCGGGACGGCGGGACGGCGGGCGGGCGCCTGTCATGCGTCAGCTGAGCGTCACGCCGCGACATTGCAAGGTCCGCCCGTAGCGCCTCGCCTGACCCACTGCGCCGCACCGGCCGGCTTTTAGTACCGCTCTTATCATATGTATATGGATTTGAGTAGTTTCTAATTGTATATTTTCATCAAATTATTTCATTAGCTCTATACTGGAAGAATGTATAAGTGAGACCAACACTAAATGGTGGATGTCGTAAAAACAGGCGATAAGTAGAACACACCAGTCAGCCGGTCCGCCCCGAGGCGACACGTCATTTGTTGTGAATGGAGCGCCGCGCATGCTCGCCACGCTCGCTGGCTTGCTGTAGACTTGTTTTCAATTAGATCGAGATACTAATAACTTCACACTGCTGCGCTTCACATTTGTTTGTCTTTGCGTTCGGTTTTTACAATTGTCACGTATTTAAAACCAATAAGCAGCTATCGTATATATAAACATTATTACTAAGAAGTAAGTCGAATCGAATCATAAAATATCTTCAAAATTATGATTTTTAAAAAATAATATGACTTAAATAAAATTAATTGTTGTTTTAAAAATAGTTTAAAACTCATACAAAATAATATACATATAAATAACTTAGGCATGTTGATGTCGTCGTGGCGCAAGGGTATAGGGGTGTGAAGCCCGGTGTTCAGTTCCGCCACTCAACACGGAATACCTCGAAAATTTTGGCGGAAAGTGGGAACAAGTGTCTTAACACTGGGTTTCCTTCTGCCTACTGAAGTGAAGCTAATCTGAATATAGTCAATATAGGGTTATATATTGTATATATAGAGTAAAGGGTGTATATAATTCATAACGCTAACCGTCAGTTTTCACTTTAGTTTATTATTTCTAGCACCACCGTTGCTTTCTGAACTTTTCAATACCATATATGTATTTTAAACATCTCTAAGTTTTTCGTTGTAAACTTTTATAATAGAGTCATTAAAAAGATTTAAGTAGCTCTATTATTTACATTAATATTATATTGGAATATAGTATTATATTAGAATTAGTTTCTGACTATACCTGTATAGTAGCTGGTACAAATGGTTGAATAAGAATATCTTCTTATGGGTAATACATCTGTGTTATGGCTAGAGAAAGCGGAGCGTTTGGATTCCGTCACTTAATGTGCAAAGTCTCTGAAAACTCAAGGTTATTCCTTTTAACGCGCTAAATGCTAATTTATTTGGTAATATTAAAGTATTATTTGGTAATCGTAAAAAAATATTTGTCTGATCCAGATTATTAAATTGATATAAAATAAAAAATATCGAAAGAGAGAAGTAAAGAAAATATATTTTAACAAATCAGTCATTGTAGGTGAGTTTCATAGTTACACTTATAAGCGAGAGGTTCGTGCATAGAATGGTAGGCAACACAAGAAATAATCAATATTGCAGGGTCGGATTCCAATCTCGTGGCGCCTCGTTGGCGTTGCACACTTGTGGCTGAAATTGCGCCCTACCCTCCCCCCCTCTCCCCCTTCTGCGCCCCTCCCCCTTTCCCCCCTCGCTCTCACCTCGGGCCCTGCACACCCCTCGCACTAGAAAATTGGGTTAAACAGCACGCGGCTGAATACCGCACCGGAAGAGGGGATTTCGGGGTCCGCGGAACTGCGCTTCCACAATGAATGCGGGACAGAGATGTGACGGAGTATTGATTGTCTTTAACATCGAGACGCAGTTTCCTGCGCCATAGCCTATGCACACGCCCCTTCCACACTAGACCGGCTTAGAAACGAATAAAAAATCATTCCTTCATTTAATGATATTCACCAATTGCTAATGTAAATTTGTTCAACATTTGATAACAATGTAGTTGTTTATGTATATTATTAGATATCGCCAACTAAAAATACTCTCATTACATCTAAATGATAATTTTGGTCAATTTTTTAAAGGACAACCAATAGCTTTTCATTGGTCGCTTTATTTAATTTTACATTATATATTTAATTCTAATATTCTATATAGAAATACCTGGATAGGCTGACGAATACTCTGATACTTTTTTTTTTACTTTATTTGTTCTACTTGCACTTTATACACTCACACGCACATTATGCATCGACGTTAATAAATATTGTTGCCAACTCGCTAACTTTCCATTCGCCTGGTGCTAGGTCTGCTAAATATAGAAACAATGAGTACCGAGAAATAAATCATTAGACCCTTTCGAGTTAACTTGGGTAAGTGCAAGAGAGTGAAAGTGGAGAAGGGAGTGTCTTAATACTTGTTTCCTTCTACCTACCCTATTAAACGCGGGATATCTGAGCTATAAAAAATAAAATACTTATTATTCTTATTTGCCAATTTATCTAATATCTCAGAAACAAAAATTTTAAATTAATATAAGCTCGCTTATATCTACGTTTATTGAATTAACGTGGCATTTAGCTGTCTTATCATTTATTTGAAGTGTTTTTAACACGTTGCATATAATATTTAAACGTTGCTACGATTGTAACTTTAGCAAGGTGGTAGGTTGATTCGTATTGGAGAGGCGGGGGCAGGAGGCACCGGAGGGAGTGCAGAGCGGCAACGTTACGATGATAACGCTAATATGCCCGTTTGATATGTTTCCATCGCTTGTTGTGCTGTTTTAAATCGTTGTTATTTGTAATGAATCATTATTATATTATTAAAATAATCTTAACGAATTGCAAAATATTGATAAAATTGTATTGAAAATGCATTCACGTAATTTCAATAAATAAATTGGTAATTGCATATTTATTTAATATTTGACCTTTTAATAATCGGCTATCGGTTTTTTTTAATACACAATTAAAAAAAAACTACAGATAGACTTATAAAATTTTCGCACAATGTTTTTATTAGTGTTGTTTTCTAGGGTGTCGTAAGTGGTGTTAGCAAGAAACATTTTATCTAATTAAAGAAATTTTAATGTTGTACTGTTTTGTAAATTAGAGTATAGAATTAGTAAACAAATTCTTATATTTTTAACGCTCGACAAATCAACCAGCGTCATCTTTTTGTCGCTTTCTCCGTCGTCCTCGCCAAAATTTGACCTTTATAAAATCAATGAACGTGTTCATAATTTTTGAATTATTTGATTCCTTATAAATGTAGACAAATATACATGTTATATTCAAGGTCATTAAAGCTATTATAGGTTGTTCTTGTTATGCCCGTGACCGCGTCGTCCACGTAATACAATCAATTTCTTTATAAAAGCTTTCTTGTCTCTACTTAGAGTAGACTCTCCACCAAGACTTAAATTTTGTATTGTTCTATTTTTAATTTTTGTTGTGTTCAGTTCTCGCCATATTCGTATTATTTATTATATTTGTCATATTTTTTAGTAAGGGATATCACATAATAATGTCTTTAAATAATAAATTACAACAATGTCCTGTATGGCAACATTATATTTAAAGTAAAGTAATATTGTAGATACTTTTATATTTCCCATGTTATAAAGAGTAGTCAATTATATTTACGTAGTCGACGTTAGTATGTCTCGAGTCTCGTTTATCGCGCATATATACATAGTATAGGTCGGCCGCGTACCTATGTACATTTAGGTATGTGCTCGCTCCGGCTCGTATCTGTGTTTATGTTGGTACATCGCGGCACTCGGCAGTCGGCACAGTCGGCACACTGCACAGACGCCTACGTAACACGTCCAGTAAGCAGTTTGTTGTGGGGCACGAGCGCCGATATCACGTACTCGTTCGCCGCAGGTCGGTGGCACTCCGCCCGCCACCCGCCGTTGCGGGAATAATCGGTCAAGTCGATTTCATTCCGAATAGAAGTACTCGTATTACATTCACATTAAATATTGTCAGTGATTATCGTGCTCCTTCGCCGTGTGTTAGACGGCATTGCGATATGTGCAATTATGGGCTGTTGACCCGCCATTCTAATATTTAGTACGATCTATATCTTTTACAATATTTTTGCATAATGCATTTGTAAGAAAATTCCAATTTTCATATAAGTTTGCAGTGTTTTTATTTTTTTATTGGATTAACAATGCTTCTGGCCTTGTATCCTTGTAAAATGGCGCCTCGCCCGACGTTATTATTATTACATTCGAAGCGAACTTCGTGACGATCTCCATTCTCCAGCCCCCCGCTCCAACGCTCCCCGCGGATGCGTATCCGATTGTCGTGAGTCGCGACTGGCGTTTACGACTTGTCAAACAAGTTAGGTTATTCGGATTATTGAGGCGAATATTCATAAATATAATAAAAAATGGACTTCCGTATACGTAAATAGCTAGTGAGTAGTGTTAATTGTGGACACACACTAAAGATTATTCAGTGAAAACAGAAATAAACTGGGCGAGTCATATGTAAAGACGCCATCTTTCTTTACAGATGTCAGCTGGGTCACAAATTCAGATGGCACCACAAACTACTGTCAACACGGGGCAGCCACTACATAATCAGGACTCCAATATGAGCACAGGTAAAGTGTGTATAAGTGGTAGAAGTGCAGTTTAACCTTGTGATGTGATCAGTGAAGTTAGTGTTACTTACTACACGCTCACAACTTCTCGGGAGGGTTAACCTTATTTATGAACTTTGAGGACTAAACTTCTATGGATAACTGCCGTCGAAAGGACAGTGACGTAAACTTTTTGTGTATAATGCCGGATAAGAACTGTGAAAGTGTAATTTTTTCTACTGTGAACCAAAACTATTGCGTGACACAATGCATGACTATAAAAGTGGAACTAACGTGAACCACATCGGTCTGCTCAGCTCTTTGTCGAAAAGTGAGTTAAAGTTTATCCCTGCATACTGAGTTTGTGTCTAGTAGATTTTGTTGTGCTCATAAATATGAATATATGATAAAATTATCTATCCTGCGTCAGATAGTTTGATAAGTATTTGTGTAAATTACTTTACTAAGTGTTACATTATTTATGAAACATTCCCTGAACTAGTTATAATTCTTGGATGTCTGTGTTAAATTTGTTTTAAATTACATTTCTGACTTTGCAGGGTCTTCACATAGTGATAAAGAAGTAGATGCTTTGACACCTGAAAAGTCAGCTGCTATGAGAGGTTCAAATGTAGGCCCAGGCAGTGCCCTTGTACCACCCATTGGTGCCACACCAACTATAGCAATGCCAGAAAGAAAAAGGAAACGGAAAGGTATTTTCATACAAAATCAAAATTGATTATTATTATTTTTGCACAACATTTATTTTTATTATATTTAATTAGGTTGTCCATTTTCAGGTGATGAAGGTGTAGGTGGAGGTGGAGGCGGTGGTGGTAAACAAAGGCATAATCAATCAGACAAAAATATCCGAGAATATTTTTCAAAGCAACCCCCCTCATCTAGTCCTGTCCGGCACACTGGTGCAAAGTCACCTTCACCACAGGGCGCAAACTATCCTATGGTAACTATACCCATTTTTTATAATTTAAGTTTAATTATATGTGTGAAATAAGGAACTGAATGTTTTATATACAATATATTTTCCAATCGACTAGCTGAGTCTCTTTAAGATCTTTATAAACTTTAAAATAATATCATTACTTTTGCTTAGTACCCACCGTCACCTTCAGCATCACTGCCCTTGGGAGCTGATTTTCTACGTTCCACCTCACAACAGAGACCTCACACTTCAGAAAAAAAGGTATTAATATGTAATATAAGTAATATAGAGATAAAAACAAAAATATTGTACACATATCATCTGTGTCTATATTATAATTATACTTTAGTTAGTAATAGGTTCAATGCAATATACATTTTGAACCAAAGCTGTGAAAGGTCAAGGGTAGAATATCTATAGTTAAGTAACACTTGATAGGAAGATATAATTGATAAATAAATAAAGATTATTATATTTTTTAAAACTTGTAATATAATTTATGTAATATAATAAGCTGAATTAATTGTATTTGCAGATGAGCAGTTATTGTAATAAACACATACATTAAATGTTCTTTATTTACTCAGATTTCAACAGAACTGACATGTCAGAGGATACAAGAGTTAGAAAATCAAGCCTCGTCTGACTTAGAAGTAAGAAATAATAGAATAGATGAATTAACAAGAAATAATGAAGACTTGAAACACCAAGTTCAAGCCCAGAGCAAGGTAATATTGTTATTATAAATTCACTTATTGGTATATTCTACCTCGAGAGTATAGTGTTATTATCTGGTTAAAGTTGCACTGCCACTGCCTGAGATCCTTGGAGGAGACCTATGTTTAGCTGTAGCAGTTGAAATGATAATATGACGATGATTACTTTTACTTAAAATATTCTATATTTTCATTGTCAACTTCCGGCTGTATCCTGCACACAGCAGGGTAGGCAGGGGAACCTAGTACAAGACACTCCGTTTCCCACTTTCACCTAAATTCTGGAGGCTTTGCGTGTTGAGTGGCAGAACTTTCAGATTGTATTCAATGCTTGTTATGTCCTATTACAGCAATGGATGACCAAAATAAGTAAATATAGTGTTTAAGCAAATTTGATTGAGTAGCATCTGGTGTATTATTTTGTATATATTTTAAGTAATATGTTTAATTACAGGTGATAGATGAACAGAAGTCACATATAAATAAATGTATAGAAGTTGTTAAGAAATTGTTAAATGAGAAAAGTACTATTGAAAAAAAGGAAGCTAGACAGAGATGTATGCAAAATAGATTAAGACTTGGTCAGTTTGTTACTCAGCGTGTTGGCGCTACCTTCCAAGAGAATTGGACTGATGGATATGCATTTCAAGAACTAACAAGGTATAATATATAAATTTATATGATTTATAAATTATTTATTAGTCCCTTAAAAATATATTTTAATTTCAATAAACAAACTAGTAAAGTGTTAAAAAAGTTTAAATATTTAATGCAATTTATATAGATTTTTCTTTAGTCTATGGAATATTTGTTATCATTGACAAAATTTTAAGAAATATTTGTTTACATTGTGTTTTTTCAAATTGATCAAATGTTGATCAAACACTTTTTGGAATAATTTGTGGATTTATCATGTAGGCTTTAGATATTTTTCTTTTTTATATTTTTGATTAAAATACAAATTATAACACTAAAAAAGTATTAGAACATATTATTTGTTTTATAATTACTGAGAAGTCCTATTATTTAGAGTAACCGAAAGAGAGTGCATAATAGAAACCGCTGGCCTTTGAAAACATATCTTTCACATGTGCATTCATTTATAAAATGAAAATTTTGTAAAAAAAGGTTTATGTAAATTCCTTTAATATATGAAAAAACAGGATTTTACGTTAACGTTTTCGAATTTATGAATTCTAACTTGTACACACTAAAAACACTTAATAGATAAATGCATAGTTATGCAATGCCTCTAGAATTCGGCAGAAAGTGGGAAACGGAGTGTCTTTACACAAGGTTTCCTCAACCTACCCCGCTGTATCTCGCACTGTGTAAAGCTGATTTTATAAATGTAAAAAATGCACAAAAAAATTATAGAAATGATTTCTATATTGTCACTTTTCATGATTTCTATATTGTCACGTTCATATTTTACAATCTCAGTATTATGTCATTGCACCTAATGGTCTTGTTAAATAAAATATAAAAATTAAATTGCAGGCGGCAAGAAGAAATAACAGCTGAAAAGGAAGAAATAGATAGGCAAAAGAAATTGCTATCCAAGAAGCGGCCGTCTAACGAGGGCGGCGGAGGTCGTGGCAAGCGCACGTCGAGCGTGTCCGCACCCGCCACGCCGCAGCCCCAGCCGCTGCACAACGGCACCGACGCGCCTACCTTCCTCAAGCCCGACCCGCTGCCTAGTATGACCTGGCAGGAGTATTATGAAGCTGATGAGATACTTAAGGTAGTGTTTTAGTTCAACTTCATATTCCCGCACATAGCAGGCAGAGAAAACCTAAGAACCCACTTTCCGCCGAATTCTCGAGGTATCGCGTGTTGAGGCGACACTCAACGCCGCTGTTTGCCTCGTTACCAGAGCGAGGAGACGAAAATATTTAATATTAATTTCCTTGAATGGAATCGAACCCACAACTGTCGCGTTTCGGCGCCACGACGGATTCAACTTTCATATAATAATAAAAAAGCTTTTTATTTTTTTCCTTTAAATATTTTAAATATGTTTTGTACACTTTTTAAATAATAATAATAATAATATTAATTTGCCCTTCTTTAAACAGTTCTTTGTAATGAACGGTTACCGCCGCACAATTTATATCTAATGTGGTTGTTATCATTATCGTTTTTTTATAATTTTGATATGAATAAGTATTATATTATTATTATACGTATATTTAACTATTTCTGCATAACTCGCGTTTAAAGCAATTTGATGGTTTTTATAATTTTTTCGGTATTTAAGGCTAACTAAGAATGATACCTCAATGTTATACAGCTTAATAACACTTCTGAGGAATGTAGCTTTCAATAATAAAAAAAAACAATAATACCAGTAATTCCAGAGATGTTAGCGTTTAAATAAACTCTTTTGCTTTCCTATCTTAGTTTAAATTTTATTTTTCCAGTAGTACTAAAAGTAAGGAGTATATTTAATTCTAATTTCAGTTGAGGCAAAGTGCCTTAAAGAAGGAGGATGCAGATTTGCAGCTAGAAATGGAGAAACTAGAAAGGGAAAGAAATTTACATATTCGTGAGCTGAAACGGATACACAACGAGGATCAGAGCCGATTCTCACAGCATCCTGTGCTGTCTGGCAGGTAATATATACTTGTTTTCTTTTCATACATCTATTTTTTTCATGGAATCGGTCGTATCGGTTTTTTTTAATTAATATATATAGATTCTGTTGTGCTTTGATTGATTCTTTTGCATTTTATTAACTCTGTGAGTTAATACATGTTTTATGTATATTAAAATAATAGCTGTACTATTTATTGATGACTGTAGCCGGATCATGGACTTTTGTCCATCCATCCATATAAAAAACAGTAGAAAGCGTCGATCTAGTGCTAAGACCTCCATTCCACTTTCCTTTTAAATTCGAGCGCATTTCCTTTTATAATCCTCAATATAAATATAATGTAGCGTTCGACCCCCGAGTGGTGATCGAGCCTTCGCGTTTACAATTAGACGCTGTTCCATTGCTCCATGACAGACATCTTTTTCAATATTTGAATTTTTCAATATTTTTTTATTAATTATATTGAGTCAATGAGTTTTGTTGCTTTTGTTACAGTGTTTAATGTACTTCTCAATGACTAAATTCAAGCAAATCCAATTAAATCATTATTGTTGGAATTTATATATTCATAATTCTTTAATATTTGCTAATTCTACATTGTTATTCTTGTTTTTAATTTATTTTTATAAGGTCATGTGGTATAAAAAAAACTGTTGTGTAATATGCATATTAAACATGAGACAAGTACGTAAGATATTTATGACGAAGGAAACAGCTTACATAATATAATATGATTAATGTTACCCTTTTTCTTAACTAAAATTTTACTGTTGCTAAAATTAAATAAATTAATTTACACTTACCATATAGATAATAAGTATAAATTAAAGATCTTTACATTCTTTAGTAAAATCTAATTTCAAGGAAACTTAGTTAAATATAAAATTTTTAAAAAACTATGAATGGTTTAATCATTATTAAACTAAAATATAATGACTTCACTTAAAAAAAAATACAAATAACTTGTATATGAAAATTTTGGGGCCAGTCGTGGCACGGAGGCACGATTGGGACTGTAAACGCGACAGATTGTGGGTCCGATTCCCGCTGGATGTGTGGTAGACAGTGTGAAGCTAAAAATAATAACTAACTGTTGTGACAAATAAAAACACGTTGATTATGTTAAATTTTCATTATATTTTATTTTTTTATTGATTGTAAAGTAAAAGAATTTAGTGTAACAAAGAACAATTATTCCTCAGATATTTACTTCTAATGTTGCTCGGCAAAGGCGGTTTTAGTGAAGTCCACAAAGCGTTCGACCTGCACGAGCAGCGGTATACCGCGTGCAAGGTGCACCAGTTGAACAAGGACTGGAAGGAGGACAAGAAGGCCAACTACATCAAGTGAGTCTGTACACCGATCGTGCAATGTTAATGTCTTTATTTATTATAGGCATTGTGTTGCGTTTGGTTTTTTTTTAATAATTTTTGAAGCTTTATGAATATATATGCGGCAGTTGTGGGTTTGACTGTTACCTGTGCGAATGAATCGTTTTCATTATCTCATTTTGGCAACAGGACGCAATGTCACGACTTCTGCGTCTGTCTTTTGAGTGAACCAAAAAGAAAAAGATTTTTGAAGAAAATTATATTTGTAGTGCTTGTTTTATTGTGTTTTTTGCAACAAGTATATTTAGTATTGATTTTTTTTAATGATTAAATTTTTTTGTTCCAGACATGCACTTCGGGAGTATAATATACACAAAGCCCTGGACCATCCGCGAATTGTTAAGCTCTATGACGTGTTTGAAATAGATGGAAACTCATTTTGTACAGTACTCGAATACTGCAATGGGCATGATCTCGATTTTTATCTCAAACAGGTAATTGTTGTAAATATCATCGTAAAATATACAAACTTTGTGTATAACTTTTTTATTGGTGACATTTTATCTTATCTATTAATTGTTATTAAAATTATCGAAAGATGTTTATTAAATGCACTTGTATCGCTCATAAAATATTATTGTTCTTCTATGTATGCAAGTTTATTAATGTAATTTTGTTTATTTTTTTTATATCCATGTAACAATAATGTAATGTAAGAGACCAGTTGTGGCGCACAGAGAGTGACTGTAAACCCGACTGGTTGTGGGTTTGATCCCCACTCGAAGATATGAAATGTTTATTTAAATTTATATTTCCATTTCTTCGCTCTGGTGTCGAGGCCAAGCGCGGCGTTGAGTTCTGTCACTCAACACGCAATGCCTCCAGAATTCGGCAGAAAGTAGGGAACGGAGTGTCTTAACACTAGGTTCCTTCTGCCTACCTTGCTGTGTGTGCAGGATACAGCGCGATGAGGATTGAGATTTATATGACCATTTCCTTGTTAGCCAATATCTTAAATTAAAAGCGAATAGCGTGTCTTGACATTTGAGTATTATTACAATTATAACTTAAATACTTTTATGACAACCAAGTTTCATATCATAAAAATTACAAATTTATATATTTATGAGATTTATAAGTGTAAAACTCTTTAAATAATAATATTTAACAACAAAATTTCAGCATAAAACAATACCGGAACGCGAGGCCAGGTCCATAGTGATGCAAGTAGTCTCTGCACTGAAGTACCTGAATGAGATCAAACCACCAGTCATACATTATGACCTGAAGCCAGGGAACATTCTGCTGACTGAAGGCAACGTCTGTGGAGAGATTAAGATAACAGATTTTGGATTGTCGAAGGTTATGGATGAGGAGAATTATAACCCTGATCATGGTATGGACCTTACCAGTCAGGGTGCAGGCACTTACTGGTGAGTGTTTTTTGTTTTATTTTACTAAGTGAGGTTCATTTATAATTATCTTTTATAAATAAAAATATAGTCATTGCGATGCATTAAGCTAGAATATGGAACATACTATTGTGTAGATCTTCAGACAATCTTAGTATGATACAGTGCTCTGTTCTGTCGTTCAACATGCAACCTTGAGTTCAATATAGTAAAGTATTTTGATAATATTTAGTGATATGATGATAAGGTTCTGTCTATCTATCTATCTAGTTGGTGTTAATTAAAAATATAAACCTAAGTTTTCTTGGTTGTTTGTAGGTACTTGCCGCCAGAGTGCTTCGTAGTCGGCAAGAACCCACCAAAGATCAGTAGTAAGGTGGACGTGTGGAGTGTCGGTGTTATCTTCTATCAGTGTCTTTACGGCAAGAAGCCGTTCGGGCACAACCAAAGTCAAGCGACTATCTTAGAAGAAAATACTATATTAAAGGCTACTGAAGTTCAGTTTGCCAATAAACCTACAGTCAGTAACGAGGCTAAGGTGAGTTAAAATAATTGAAGTGCTAGTATTAATAATTATTAATATTAAGTTTTGCTTTTTTATTTTGAGTCAGTGGAAATATTAGTTATTATACAAGTCATTATTATAATATTCATTGAAATGAATACATTAAAATATACTTAATAATGAGAATGCTGTAATTTTTGTAATAGAATTATAAATTGGTTTTTCATTTAAAACATTATTGCAATGTGTATAAACTTATTAAATTGCTTATATAGATATATATATATCTTAAAATTTTTACAATATCATACTCTTCTAACACCCTAAACGTGTGATATAGTTGATGTATTAACCCTTGTGTGTCATGGTGTTGTTGTGCAGAGTTTCATCCGCGCGTGCCTGGCGTACCGCAAGGAGGAGCGCATCGACGTGTTCGGGCTGGCGCGGCACGAGTACCTGCAGCCGCCCATGCCAAAGGCGCGCGGCGCGGCGGCGGCGGGCGCGGGAGCGGCTGGCGCGGGTGCAGGCGCGGGGGCGGCGGGCGCGGGAGGCGCATGGTGTGCGGGGTG